>JABASM010001752.1:0-13159 GCA_019776545.1 Brachystomella parvula | reverse complement strand
AAAGGGTACTTTTACAAAAGGGGAAGTTGATGTATTTTTAGGGGAAAATAAAAAAGGGGTTCTTTTGTAAAGGGCATGCAAATGAATTATTAGGGGAAAAACAAAAAGGGGGTACTTTTACTATTTATTTGGGGGTACTTTAATTACATGCCTAAAAGAACTAATATGAGAAACTTGTGGATGAGTAACAATTGCTTGAACTTTTGTTTCTTTCAGAACAATATCCCTACCAACAGCAGCAGCCACAACAACAGCGGCAGCCAGGAGACAGAAGGGGAAGGCTCTTGCCTCAATCCCCCAATCAAAACGGCCTAGGACAATCCAACGACCAGCCATTCTTCTCTCAAGCTCCTGGAACTCCGCAGCAACTTAACAATGGAGACAGCTCAAGTCAAGGGCCTTCCCAGGGAAATGGCCAGCAAGGGAAGCCATACAACAAGCGATACCCCTTGACTCCACCTCTCCTCAAATTTAAAATTGGAGTTGTCTCTGATTTGGATGAGAAATCCAAGGTTGATGGAGGGGAAGAGGATGAGTTCCGGTCAATCATGAAGGAAGGCTACCTCTACCTCCAGCAAAATCCAGATCAGCCAGACCAAACCAACGTAAGAAGGATTTAAAAAGATGAAATCCATTACCTCATAATTGCTTAACTGGAATTTAGGTTACACTGGAATGGAATGAGACTGCAAGCCGAGAAATTAAATCTGGGTTCAGCTATGCTGGTCGCGGTCTCGAGCTATCCACCCTTAATGTTTTCAATGGAAAAGTTTACTCCTGCGACGACCATACCGGAATAGTTTTTGAGCTAACGATTCCAGCCAATGAGTCGGAGCCAATCATCTCAAAGCCCTGGGTAATTCTATCCGATGGGAACGGGTCAGTATCCAAGCCATTCAAATGTGAGTGGGCGACGACAAAAGATGGGGAGCTGTGGGTTGGGGGTCACGGCTACAACAGCATAGACGACAACACTGGGGACGTCACGGACAAGAACAAGAAGTTTGTCAAGCGGATCTCAGCCAATGGAGAAGTGACGCATGTCGACTGGTCCAAGAATTACGATAAAATTGCATCTGCCCTGGAAATCAGTGATCCAGGTAAAGAAATATAGGCTAAAAAATATTAAAAAAATCATGTCCTAACTTTAGCCATTGGATGTCTCAGGCTACGTGACCCACGAAGCAGTGTCATGGAGTGACGACCTCCATAAATGGATGTTCATGCCAAAGAGGATTAGCAAGGAGGGGTATACGAGGGAAGTGGATGCCCAGGCTGGTGGGAATACGGTCATGATCGCCGATGAGGAGTTTAACGACATCCAAGTGGGGCACATAGGAGAGGTAGCCCCAGACAAAGGCTTCTCTGGAATGAAGTTTATTCCAGGAACCGGAGACCAGATGATAATTGCTCTCAAGTCTACGGATAGTGACGTCGGGCTGGAGTCATTCGTTATGGCCTTTGACCTCAAGGGAAATATCCTCCTCAATGAAACTAAGTTTGCGGATGAGAAATACCAGGGTATTGAGTTTCTGTAAATATCCTCATAATTAAAAGAAATATTCCATTATGAAAATAAAAATTCATCACTAAGCTATAGTATAAAACCCTTTTCGCAAATATGTTATTCGGATGAGAAATACCAGGGTATTGAGTTTCTGTAAATATCCTCATAATTAAAAGAAATATTCCATTATGAAAATAAAAATTCATCACTAAGCTATAGTATAAAACCCTTTTCGCAAATCTGTTATACTTTGATTAATTATAAAACTGGTTAGACAGCCCTCAAAATAATATTGAATTGAATAAGTTTATTTCGTCCTTTCTTTTTCAACAATAAAAAATGCTCATTTCCAAAATATAGTTCCAAAAATGTTAGTCAAAAGTAACTAGTACAAGAAAAATTCATGTTTCAGAAATTAGCCCTTTTTCAAATGGTATAGCTTGCCGTCATAGAAATCTGACAAGGAAACCAGTAGACGCATTGCGCCTTGAATACTGCAATTCTGCGTTAAATCACCTCCAAATGGTGGGAAACTATGGATTCTAAACTTCTAACAAATTTTAAAGTCGCAAAAAGTGAAGTTCACGACCTTAGTTTCTAATAGGTGACACAAGGCAAAGTCTCCGCATTCGATGAGAGGAAAATCAGGAAATGTTGAAAGGAATTCCTATTATAGCCAGGAAAGGGAAAAAAAATGATCTAAGCTTGTCAGACTTTAACATCCTGTTTTTTTTAGTCGTCATTCCGAGGATCCAGGTTTCGCTGTTGGGAAAATTGCTTGTGGACTGAAACCAGATGTCGGGCCTGAAACCTGGAAGCTGTAGTGGGAGTGGCATGACCTGCCATGGGGCTTTTCGTAGGCGACCCCATGGTATGGTCGTGTGGTTGGAGAGAAAGGAAAAACTCCGGCTATGCTCCACAGCATTGCAGACCGCTGCTAGAGGATCTTGGTTTACAGGAGAAGGACGAGATTTGGGAGGAACTCTCTGCAACGCTAGAATTACAAAAAGGTACAATAGAACATTTCATTTTTTGAAGAAAGGAGTATCAAAAACTCACCACTATTAATATGAGAAGAAGGTTGTACCACTGCGGCCTTGGAGCAATTCGGCTGAGGTGCATGGTCTCCACACCCACACATAAGGATATGGTGTTCCTGAGTGTCCATCCATACACTGAATCTGTACTCGACGTATTCCGGGAGGACTTGAGTGATGAATCTCTTGATGAATATAAGTTGGTTTCCATTTGCAGCACCATTCGTTGGAATATTTGTAAGCTTGATGACAACTGCAGGAACTTCCTCAGCTTCGTATATGACTGGGATTAGAACTGAGTAGTCGAAAGCGAAGAAAGGATCTTGGTCGAAGGTTCTGCGACCATTTTTGGGGTAGACTTTTCTCAATAGCTCCTTCTCGATCTCCAGTGGATTAGACTTGTCCGTCAAATCGAGGTCCTGGGATTTTAATAAGTCGTTAACAGCAGCAGTTCCACGCTTATAGTCCAAACTCGGACAATATCCGGAACAACGCAATCGAAAACCTTCTGCCCTGGTGCAACCTAAAAATCAATACATTTACAATTAAGATCAAAGGAGTACGGAAGTCAAAGGGGAGACAGAGAAGTTCCGACAGATTTCAATGACACTTGGTGCGATAGTTAGTACTCACCGGTAGCTCCAACTTTGGTACGGGACGGAAGCAGGGCATTGACCTTTTGTGACCTTTGGGGGTCACCAAAGGTCAGTCACTTGACCTCATGGTTTCAAACAAGTGATACATCAATCGAAAGGACTTAGCCTCCTGATTATAAAAATGTGTCACAATTACCAGTTTGGCTTAAAACAAGGCCGCCAGAGGTCATTAACTGTTCTGCATAAACATTTGCGACCTCTAGCGGCCATGTTTTTAGGTCAAAAAGGTCAAGTATGGTATATTTTTAGAATCAGGAGGCCAAGCCCAGTCAATTGACGTGCTGCTTGTCCGTGACCTTTGGTGACCCCCAAAGGTCACAAAAGGTCAATGACCCGCTTCCGTCCCGTACCAAAGTTGGAGCTGCTGGTGAGTACTAACTATCGCACCAAGTACCATTGAAATCTGGTGGAACTACTCTGTCCCCCCTTTGACTTCTGCACTCCCTCACGTGTATTTATCATGCTAAACTTTTTTCAAACAAAAAATGTGCAAGACAAAAACCCACAAGTGAGATATTATTATTATTACCTTTAAATCGAGAAGAAATCATTCCATCCGCATTAAATTTTCCGGCGAACTCAGCAGCGAATTTAACATTTTTTCCTCGCCATCCAGGCTGTAAAGCCTCGAGTGAAATCTCCCTGACCTTTGGCCTTGTGTCCAACTTCATGACCCCAGACCCGACGTAGCTCTCTTTAATGAAGTTGTGAAGAAATTCTTTAGCATAACTGATCCATAATTTTGCTACGGAAAATCTTTCAGGGAAATCTTCATCAAATCTTTCTCTCCAGTTTTCCTCCAAGGTAATTTTGAGAGATTCCTTCATTTCAATAGTAAAAACAGCATCCGCCGGTTCCTCTAGCTTAATGAGGACCGCCGGAAGAACTGAGCGAACAGGATCAGGGAATAACTGCGAGAATATTTCCATCAGATTCAGAGTGACTGGTTTGGTTAAGTGGGTTGAGGACTTTTGGAACAGTTTTCGGTAGAGGATTCTAGAGGTGGTTGTACAAGCATATATGAATCTGTTGAGAGCTTGCTCAGGCGTGTCTCGACTCACATTAAAATTCACTTCAAACGGATCTTGAATGACAAGTTGAACATGGGGTCTGCAGAGGCCTTGGAGCTTCGGGTCTCTGCTATTGAGGTAAACCCAAAGCTGATACTCGAGAAATTCTCTAGGTAAGCAGCTTGAAAGTTCTGGTGTGAAGGCAGTTCTGTCGACGTATCCACCAGCCAACGGACAGATGGCAAACTTCTCATAGTTAAAACCTTTGTAGAAATTGAAGAATTCAAATGCAAGGTGAAGAATAGACAAGGCTGTTGGTTTTCCGGTGGACAGGTTGAGAATAAGCGGCGGTCGACCAGGGGTAGTGTTTAGGAAGGCCGTAATATTCGAAACGTCGAAGAAGAATGAAGCATTCCAACCAAGGATTCTAAACGGAATGGGAGGAATGTACCAGTTTTGGAGCATGTGGACCGTTGGAAGGATCTTCTTTAGCATGAGAAACGTGAGCACCATGAGACAGAGTCCGTAGTTCTTGATTGTAGATGAGCTGATGAGATTGTGGAATCGAGCCCAGTAGCGAACAAGAAGCATGAGTGGTTTGACTCGAGGATCCAACGAGAGCAGTGTTCCGATGAGCTTTGAATTCTGTACAGAGAGCATATTTGCAAAGGAGAGGTCACACTTTATTCCATATGGAATGAAGACGTAACGGATTATGGGAATTCTTGCATTTGGAATTGGATGGATTTCACCAAAGACATCTCGATGCTTATTCAAAATATAAAAGACGTCTGCAAAATCTTTGTGACTTCTCTCATTTGTCCTCTCATTACTTTCTGCCATACCTGATAAAAATGAGAAAGAAGAAGAAATTAATTAACTTTACCGTATAGGTTATCCGCTCATCAGAACCTAACCCACTCACCAGAACAGTCAACGAAAATGTCAATGTCTGAGTCAAAGTCACCAAGACCAGTGATAAGAGATCCAAACGGATGGAGAATAACTGAGGGAAAGCTGGGGATAAGGTATGACCTCAAAGACTCAACAACGGCAAATCGACGTCTTATTTTCTCATCATCCATAGTAACTCTGGCCAGAAAGAGTTCTAGCTGTGTGTCTATGTCATGAGCGGGCAGGCTCTGCTCCATTTCATTGTGACGGCACTCAAAGTCTTTGGCTTGTAATTGTGCCCTTGTCAGCTCAGCCTCCGAGCTGAAGACAATGGCATTCGTGTTCTTCGTCCTCGCCTTCCCCTTGCCCTTCCGGCGTTTCCTTGTTGGGTTCGACATGTTGGTCACGGAATAGAATAGAATATACCTAAACATTAGAAAATATTAAATGAATGCAATGACGCTAAGGTTTCAGGGCAGTGGAACTCAGACTATTGATTGCTATTTTGCTGAACTCACGATGATATCCGGTAATCGGTTCAGCAGCAAACAGCGCTTCCACATCTAAACTTTATCACAATTAATTTCTGAAAATAATGTTCTTCCAGCGTCCAAACTACGAGTTACCCGCATGCTTGTACACTTTATGAAAACAAAAGAATTCGGAGCATCTACTACTAGTACATCTAAAAAATTCCCAGCAGCAGCGAACCCCCAACTTCTAGTCGTTCAAGAACTCACAGTTGTCCTCTCTGCGCCATACACACTACGTGGTNAGAGCTTCCCAGAAAAGAGGTGAGACTCCCGGGGAATATGGAGTCAATTACTTAAATCGGTTCATTTCGAACGAATTCTGAACATTTTGTCTTCTAACTTAGTACACCACATAGAAGACTTACCCCTCTTCAAGTTTCCAACTTTACAGTTCAATCTGCAACTTTATGGAGCAGTAACTAGCGTTTTTGTCTTTGATGAAACGTAGGGAGCCCAGGGGTTTTTCACTCTAGGGAATCTACTTATGAGACATTTTGGCCGCTCATTTTTCCTGGACCACGAAGTGATACACCTCGATCCACCTGGATTGTCATTTCTGGAAATTATTTTGTTCCGTCTGAAAACTCGAAATTCCGTTTATGGGTAATTTCAAAGAGATGATAACTACCGGTTGACCCAGTTCTACTTTGAGGATCTGTTGGTGAAATCGACAAAAAAATATTTTTTATCTCCGTACAATAATCACACCATTGTTGTCGACTGGCTAACTGATAAAGATAATCTAATCTCGTAGTCATCATGAACCCGCTGATTAAATATTTACTACAGAGGAACATCCCAAATCAAACCACGCTGACAATCTTCACCAGAAAATTTTTATTTACCATGGGGTTGTCGACATTTTAGGTAATCAATAATGATCTGCCTGCCAGACTAAACGTTTTTCAAATTCTAATAGTAAATGCGGATAATTGGGTGGATTATCTGACTGACTGGTCAATGATCCCGGAGCAGTCTCACCCTGCAATTAGTCACTGAAATTAATTGGTTCATATATAAGCATACTGCTTCACGTCAGGAGACTAGCGAGTATAAATATTGAAGTCTGAATATTGAAGACGGACAGAAGTCAAGATTTCGCTCACTTCTCTTTTCTGAACTGGAATTCTGGACGACCTAGTTAGTGGTAATAATGTCTGACAAAGCTCAAAAATCGTCAAATGCTCATCGTAGTCAGTCACTCCCTTTGAGATCTTTAAGAATCGAGAACCCGCCACCTATTAATCAAAACGTCAAGCAAGCATCCCCAGAAATCAGAAACTGGGTAAACAACCCAATTTACGTTCCGCCACCTAAGAAGTACTGAAGCAAATTTCGTTCATCTTGATTAAGATCTTAAAATCTTTAGTTAAATGTAAAATAGTTCTTGGGAAAACATATGCTTAAATAGTTTTGTAAAACAGACGCTTTCGCAAATAAACCAGTTACAGTTGTTTTTCTTTTAGAAAATCTCTGAATAGTTTCTGCTGCCCATGCATGTCACACTGCAAGGGTTTTTGAAGGTGAGCTTATTGGCGTTTGGTGTTTGAATCGGCGGGAAATCCGTAATTCATTTTCTACCGATGTTTCTTTTTATTTTAGTTTTAGAAAAACAATAACAATCGTCAGTCGTAATCAATTTTAGCAAAATCAGCAGAATTTTAGTTGAATTTTATAGCTGATCCACCGTCCCGTTCCGACACTACGCCGCTTGGACGAGATCCTTAGCACAAAACATAATTGACCGTTTCAGGTAAAGAATATTCGTTCATGTCTGCCCTTTGCAAGCGTTTGGATTTCTCTCTCTTCCGCTAATTGATATTGCTCAATAGAAGTAGTTTTTACGAAAGATTGGCTGAGGATACAACTTTATTCGTTAGTTGGTAGTATTTAGATTAGTACTAGAGAAATGTTACCCAGTAGACGATATTGAGAATGATGAAGGAGAAAGGAAAGAAGAACCTTGAGAATTTGTCAATTGCTAATGCAATGTCTTTTGAGGAGCACATCTCATGTGGGGTGTGTGATGGGAGTCTTGTGATACGGTTATGAACTTCACAGTAATTACACGGTGACGGTGGGCTAATCATCTGAAAGATACAACTCATCAATTATCTTCGCGTAAGTCATTCCTTTACTTTTGCATCTCTCTCTTACGCTTACCCTGCGTGGCGTGATATCATTTGGATCGTCATAACCTTTGTCAATTGGTCTATTCCCTAGGAAGTGATTCACTACGGCAAACTCCATGAGTGACATGAATACTGGAAGACCCGCAAGGTAGTGTCAGTCTACAGTCTTTACAAAATCGTTATAACTTACCAAAGACGGTGCAAGATGACATCCAAGCATCAATTGCCTTTACGTATGAGACTGGGGGTAACGACTGCTGTGACTGCGTGTTTTGAGTGGCTAGAGTGAGGAGGGATGTCACTCCTAATGTAACCCGTGCAGGGATTGCTTCTGGCTTGATCCAAAAGCTAATCCAGGACCTAAAAAGAGGTAAAATACAGATATAGTACAAGTCCATACATTTATTTTCCTTTCTTAAACTTTACATCATGACAATTAGTCCTGCTGGTATGTAGGAGTGGAGTAGATGGTAGCCCAATCGACGCTTGAGTTGGAATACAACAGCGAGACAAGTAAAGTTCCCTGTTGAGTACTCCAGCGTACAATCTTCCGTGTCATTTCGTATGATGTCTAATTGGGGTAACTCAATATCCGGATTCACAACGAGGGGATCCGTATAATTCCATTTGAATATCAAATCATCCGTTGTATGGGAGAGTGACTCAATCATCATACTACATTTCTGGATATCATGTGGAAATATTTCAAACTTCATGGCACATGAGAGGACGAGCGTCAGTTTTGACATGTACAGCAGCGTCTTATCATTGTAAAGCCAGAGGTAATGATTTGGAACACTCATTTCGTGGAACGTTACGGATTTTGCATTTTTAAAGAAACAGTCCGGTCTCCAGATGTCACTCAGCCATTGGACGTCCAAAATTCTGTAGGAGTCTTCCATATCTCCACGGAGGCGGAGTCGGTGGTCTCGCCAACTCTGCGCTAGGAAGATGTCGGCCACGTACGTCTAAAAAGTTCATTAGCTTCCGGATTATCCAAAAAAAAAATAGTTTTCGTTCACTCTACTATCCCAAAGTGTGAGATGATGCCAAAAAAGAAATGAAATATAGAACGTGGCAGTTTATTGTCTTATGCATTAAATTAATGCACAAGGCAATTCTAAAACGTTCGCTCGAACACGGGAGATCAGAAGGTTAAGCGCCGGCGCAAAGGTTTGAAAAATTATAATGGAAGCGGGGGAGGCAAGGAGAATTTCAGTCAGACAGCAGGAAGAAAAAATTGCTAATGAAAGCAGGAAATTTTGCAAAATGCAAGTGAGAGGTGTTCTAGTAATGCGATACTAGGCATGTTCTGATTCGAAAGTTAAGCTACCTATACAAGACTGCGCTAAAAACACGTTTTCGCAGATCTGCTACAGGCCCTTTAAGTTCTTTCTAAGCGTGTATCCTGAAGATTGTGGTACGATGCTGCAACTGAAAAGGCAAGGCCGTTCAAAAAAAGGAATAGAGAAATGGAAGACAGGGGTATCTGGTTACCATAGACTCCTCATTGATTGAGTCGATTGAGAGGACAGTGACATGAAAGTAAACAGTCGTTGGATTTCCTTTGTCTTTCGGTGGTCGATTCTTGTCATAACTTCTGTGGTCCGCGGGTAAAATATCATGGAGAGATAGGCTACCCCCTGTTTTTGGCGGCGGAGACTCAGTTGGGATGCTGAAAAGACAAATTACTGTAAAACTAGATGCTTTTTTCTAATGTTCAGAGTGAAGCATGTCCTGGTGTCCATGTCAGAGACCTGTGACGCTGGAGATGATGGTGATGCCTTGTTGGATTTTCTTCGTTATTGCAGAAACAAGTGGCGTTGCAGTACCAGTTGCAGTAGACAGACTGATATCCCTGAGATGTGATTTGTGCAGATGAGAATTCAAAAATCGAAATCTTCAGAACACTAATTAGTGAAATTAAATTCCAAAATATTCTTTCCATTTTCCCATGGGTTTATAATACTTTACTACTCCAGTTCTCACTCTGATTTCTTTGTAGTGTTCATGGGAGGGCTGCGTTCGTTCGACTCTCCTTTTAAGGTTTCCCTTACAATCTTTTCCCGTGTGTGTCCTAATATTTTCATTAATTCAATTATGAACTGGGTTGATTGGCAGGTGAGCGGGTAGCAGAGACGCGTACACTAAATTCCACTTCATGTCCTCATCGTATCAATCAATAATAAAAATGAGCAACGAGAGAGAATATCCAAACGCTTACAGCAATAATTCTCGACTTTATTTCATTTTCTTTAGCCCAAAAAAAAGCAATTGTCTTTAGTAATTTATACTTCTCTTCTGTCATTAATTTTTAGAATCTTAAGATGGCGTCATCGGAAAGCAAATCCAGCGGAACTAAGCCTTTAATTTTCAAAACTTCTGAGGAGCAATGTCAAACCGTCAAATTCTCTCCAATGAGTGGAGATCGACTCGCTGTCTCTGCCTCTACAGAATTCGGACATGAAGGTTAGTTTGAATAATTAATTGAGCTAAATGGAGTTTGCTTTTCATGTTTTCGTTGTGTGATTCAGGTCAGGGCTTTGTATACATTTTGGAGAAGAATGATGAGACGGAGAGCCAGCTTGACGTACTTCTGAAAATTGACTACCGTGACCATGTCTTTGATGTATCATGGAGTGACAAAGATCCGAATTTACTTTGTACAGCCGGGGGTGATGGATGGGTTCAGATATGGAATGTAGGAGGTAAATACCCTAAAGTTGCCACTCATGAGTTCAAAGGTCACAGGTAAGTAGAGAAACATTCCAAGAATCTTTTTCACAAGAAATGCATTGTTCGAACTCATGTTTTTCCATTTTCATTTATTATTTTTTCTTTTTTATTTATATTTTGTTTAAAGGAAGGAAATGTCATCTGTGGACTGGAATATGTCAAGATTTTCTGATTTGATCCTGGCGGCATGCTGGGATGGGACAGTCTGTACTTATGACATCACAAGCCAATGGCCAATCACAAAAATGCCAGTCTCTGACCTAGTAGTACATCAAGCAGCTTGGAGTCCATGGAATCCCAAAAGTTTTATTACTGTCTCAAGTGATGGGGTTTTGCAGCTAATGGACATGAACTCAGCCCCACCTAAATCCTCAATATTTCTCTCTGCGAGTGATGAGGAGCTACTCTGCTGTGATTGGTCAAAGTACTACGAATGGCTCGTTGCAACTGCTGGGACAGACTCACTGGTCAAAGGCTGGGATCTAAGAAATTACTCATTACCACTCTTCGTCAATGAGGACCATGGGCAGGCTGTGAAGAGAATCAAATTCTCTCCCTGGCATCAAACCCTCATTGCAAGTGCTAGCTATGACAATACAGTCAGGTATGAAAATCAAAGAATCCAAAAGTCATCTTCCGTTGATTCCATTTCTCTTCTACTTTCGTTTAGATTATTTGACTACCAAGTTTCCAATGAGAGCCTGGAAATAATGAGGGATCACAACGATGAATATGTTTACGGGGTTGACTGGAATATGCATAAGCAACATGAGCTTGCAACCTGTGGCTGGGATTCTAGTGTTCAACTCTGCATTCCCAGTTCCTTATCTGTGAAAAATTAAATTCTTAATAATGACGTGAAGTTTTGAAAAAACATTTTTTTTAACCCATATGTGCATATGGGTATACCCGGTATACTCCCATTTACACCTGGTATACCCGGTATACCCCCGTTTACACCACACCAGGTAAACCCGGTATACCCCCGTTTACACCCGGTATACCCGGTTCTCTCGCGCTATTCCATACATCCGTCTTGCACGGTTTATTATTAGTTATCATCTGTGATTCCCACCTGTTAACATAATCTGCATGAATTTGCAAATTCGCACGTATATTCTTCCTATTTCTCTCTTTCCTACCCTTTCTAAGTGAAAATAATAATAAAAAACTCACGAACAGGAAATGTAAATGAGTTTGTTCAAAAATTTACAACCACTCAGAATGCGATAACGTAACCTGTGAATGGGCTCGAATAGCGACGTAAATCCTAGTCGTTTCTTTTCTGGGACGAATGTAGGCCCAGTAGGCTGGCCTATCCTCGTCCTAGATTCTCCCTTTACTGGGCGATAACTGTTTCGCTACTGTACTATTCAGCCGAAAACTTCACTCGAAGTTTTGACAGCTTTTCGAGTAATTTCTAAAACAGCGGGAGTAAGTAACATGAGTCGCTTCCAAAATCCGCTGGAAGCCTTCCCTGCAGCTGTAGGTGGAATCACAACCGAAGCTCCGGACACGACCACTTCTTATTTTTCTGTGGTTAAACTGTGCACCTAAATTAAGCAGAGTAGGTCGTTGAGTAGAGGGCGCTGAGTGAAACACGTTGCCTTCCAGAATTACTCCACAATGCGGTACTTTGTTAATTAGGTTGTTGTAGCTAAATCATGTGTAGGAAAGCTCATCAGAAAAAGTGGATGAGGTCATCTCTGTATCACTTGACAAATCAGGATTGAGGATTGCAACAGTAAAAGATAAAATTTTACAGTTTCTATTATTTTTAGGTTACATGTTAGTTGCCCTTATAAATACAAAAAATTATAGGCCGGAAAATAGTCGCAAGGCCAACTTAACTTTTGCTTTCTGCTTTACCTCTGTTCAAAAAAAATTTTTTGAATTTTGTTATATAGATAAGTTATTTTTTTGAAAAATGTATTCTCATGCTTTAGTCTTTGCTCTAATAATTTCTTCTATTGTATCTCTACCTGTGAATAACCATGAAAGGAGTAAACGGGGAACTCCTGCTGCTGATTGGCAGAAAAGACGCTGGCCAGACGCTCGAGTTTATTATCGGATTGATCCAAAGCTTGGTGAGCTCTCTATGACATTATTTTTTTTAAGGGCTTTTCACTTTCTATGACATGGAGAGAATTTTATGAAAACTATTTTTGAATTCCAGTTCCAATCCGCCATGAGCTCCTAGATGCAATGAAGCAGATTGAAGACAATTCCTGTGTCCGGTATATTGAGAGAACAACGGAGGTGGACTTTGTTTCTTTTGAGCCAACGGCGGACCATTGCTACGAGCCTGTAGGCCGCCAGGGAGGAGAGCAGCAAATTAAAATAAATATGGGACACTGTGGGTTCTATGGATTCTTCCTTCACGCTTCCATGCAAGTCCTTGGCTTCTACCACGAACATGAAAGAGTTGACAGGGCTGATCACATCCAAGTTTTTCAAGAGAACATTGATCCCCGTAAGGAACAATGATCCCCGTAGGGTCAAGTCGTCTGATTGTGATCAGGTGGAGTGATGGTGATCACCTGTTTTTCACCGATTTAAAAGCGGTTTTCTGGAAAGTAAAAATATGGAACCGTTGGTTTCGTCTCTTGACTAAACGTTCCGTATTTTTACTTTCCAGAAAACCGCTTTTAAAT
>JABASM010001751.1:0-13166 GCA_019776545.1 Brachystomella parvula | reverse complement strand
GGCCCCTTGACATGGGTACCCTGACATGAGTACCCTGACATGGTGAATAAAAAGTGAACTCAGAATCCTGCACTTTGTATTTTTCAAAAACTTTGCTGCGCAACGCAAACATTTACGAGATTATAAGATTACAAATTTACAACACCAGCAGGATGAGTTGCCCTATTGTAATTTTTTTAGTCCTGCGGTATGTTCTCAAGTTTTCTTTGCTTAGAGCTTAAGTTTCAACATTTACCATTGAGAAAAAATCGCGATTGCCGATTGGGACCTACCATGGTACGAGTGGAATACGATGGTGACCTTGAAATTTGCGAAAAAATAAATGCAAGGCATTTAAACGGCAATCTACTTCTGGGACAATTTTTATTGAACACCCGTTATCCTGTCTTTTCCTGTGTAACTCAACAAACTTAGAAAATCCATGTCTGAGAATTTCAAAGAAATTCTTTTCACCTGTGGGAAAGTTTTTGGTGCGGAGCAGGAAAATAAAACGTGCTTCCTTTCTTGGATCACTTTTTTGTTGCAAAAGTAAAAGCACATTGACTTTATTTCACAATTAAACTCAATCCCGAGTGTAGTTTTATGAGTTTAGATTCTTGATCGAATTCCGGTTAGTTCGCTTGTTTTCACTTTGCATTTTGACGAGCTAATTATTTAAAATAGTGGTTAGACAAAAAAAGATCTTTCCGGTGATCTACTTGCAGGCTGGAAGCCGGAGGAAAGGGAGTTGAGCGTCTTATCGCCATTCACCGGAGAAGCGAGTGAAAGAGGAACTCCCCAAGACTCCTCCTCTTTCAAGGGCTTGAGGGCCTTCGTCTGTGAGCTGAGCGCTTGTGGGATTTTTTCCAGCAGCGTTTTTTTTGTTCTTTCGTAACAGGTTAGGCTTTTCAGGACTCAGCTCTGCGGAACTGAATAAGAATGATGAGATATGTGCTAACGGTAGACAGAACCTGGAATTAAAAGAATTTTGATGAGACATTTTGAAAAAAAATCTTGAAAAATGATAATCTTTTATCTGCGAAATGCGGAGGTTTACCGTTGTCACAAGCTGCCTATTGAATGCAAAGTACTGAGACGCATTCACAGTTGGTAAGTCGCTGCTCACTTTCGTCGTAAACATTTCAATTTGTTGCCTAAGTTGGAAAGTCAGCCTAGTCCCACCGACTTGATAGAGTTTGTAGAGTTGCTCCAAAACCGTGGTGGCTGCAGCTGACGAATTGCTTCCCTCTGTAGTCAGGTCATACAAATACTTTCCAAAAGCAACTACAGGGGCCATTGTGAGCCAGGTATTAACAGGGTTCAGCCTTCCCTGTACTGTCCAGTTAACCGTTCCGAAACCATAGGAGAGCATACTCATGACAATGAGCAACCCTTCCAGTATTAGTCTCTTCCGGAAGTGAAAGTTGAAATTCTTGAGTTCCCCCTGTACCTTAATGTACAGTTGATAGCATTCCTCAATTTGGTTCTCCAGCCGGGGCGGAGGTGTCGATTTCATGTTTTCCCTCTTCAACTCGTAATTCCAGGCTCCGTACTCAGCCATGCTGCATAAGTCTTTCAACCTGTCGCTGATGAGTCCTATCAGACCGTTGTAGAGCTTGAGGAAGAAGCAGAGCCAGACACCATGGCAGACGTGAAGAAGCCAAGAGAAGAGCATGTAAAAGCCCGTCACCACATCCAAAAGGTCGAGATCTCGTTCTTCGTTCCAGAACTCCGTAGCAGGGTAAGCAAAATGGAGAACAATGGCGCAGGAGCCAAAAATGAAAAGTTGTAAACAAACTATTGCAAAACATTTCCTTGAAGATTTTTGAATTCCATCAAGGAATCCATCAGTATCGAAATCGAATGAGGCGGATTTTGTAACAGAATCCAACAACCTTACGGTAGCACGCCAGAAACCCAAGGTCGACCTCCATCCAATGTACCCATAGATTCGTAGAAAATTCGTGTAGGCATTACTGATTAATACAATAGCATAAACTGTAACTGCCTCCGTCTTGCTGAATTTATTTGTGTTTTCCATCTTGAAAATTATGACCATGAGTTCGAAGAAATGGAAAAGCTGTAGAAAGCTAACGAGGAGAAAGTGGGTTGACAGATAGCGAAGTTCCAGTATTCCTCGTCCAGCCCCCAACTGGAAGTAGCCTGCAAGGCTCACAGCAAACCGGGCATACTTTGAAGCAGACAGAAGTCTAAGTTCGCTGGATATTAGTTTTGGATTTCGGTTCAAATCCATTTTGGAAAACGTGTAACCTCGATTTCACCCAAGAATGAGCAAAATGACTATGGTAGTTTAGTCTAAAAGGAAATTAACTATATTACTGCCGTTGTGTACCGAAACAACAGGTGGTAGCGGTGATAAGAATTGATTAAATTGCTTTTATTCTAGTTACATATAGACAGAAGGCATTACTTGAGCAAACAAAATCCAAATATTATTACGACCTTCAAGCATCCTAATTTTGCTGTGGCTGCCAGCATCAATACTATGTAAGCTAATTAACACGAATACAACTTTTTAAAAAATATGCGGCCTAAACTCAGTTTTTTAGCGTGCAATCGTTTGGTCAAAGTCATTTTTCCAAGTTCCAATTGGTTTGATTTCTTGAGGTCACTAACTGTTAGCAGCCCTTTGACCTCCCGAGTCTGGATAAGCGATGTGTCAATCGAAAGCTCTTGGTTCCCTGATTCCAAAAATACACTACACTTTATCATTTTATCCCACATTATACCCGCCGCTATAGGCCATTTAATTTTCAGCCTAAGGTTTGGCCACCTCCAGCGGCAATGTTGTAACTTAAAACGGTCAAATGATGTAACCGACCGAGACCGAATGATCTCAGTCTAAAAGCGACCGCAATTTGCTTAAATGCTGAGTAATTTTAAAACGCATTGCTTTCGGCGGAAACGATATTCTGGAGTGGAAGTGGTGAAAGTATATGGGCATACCGGTTGGAATTCCTGATTCATTTTCATATTTGACTGATTGCAAGACTGATTGTGTGTCCGAATTTCGGAAATGGAAATTAGATAAAAAAGCATTTATTCCCCAGACCGAAGAAGTCTTCGAAAGTCTTCACCCAGTGGAATGGAATTGCAAGGGTCGTATGTGACTGAAGAGAGAGTAGTACTGATTGTGCCGAAAAAATATTAAATGTCATTTTGTGTGCTGCAAATGGCCATTTAACATGAAAAAAAGGCTAGAGGCACATCAAACGGGCCTTTACAGGGAAGTTTCCAAAAATGGAATTTAATACATTAAAGAAACCGAAAATGTGGATTAGAGAAGTCCTCGCTTTGTTTTCCTCAAGCGAAGAAGAGCAAGAAAAAACAAAGCGTGGGTTTGTGTTATCCGCACTTCCGGTTTTTCTTCTGTTTTAAATTCGATTTTTGAAAACTACCCTTAAAGAGCCCATCTGATGTGCCTTTGGCTTTAAAGCCAATTTTTAATCAGCACAATAAAAACTTCCGTTTTAATAAAAAAAAAACTTAAAAGCGCCCATCCTTAGACCAGCCAACGAAACCCTTTGCACTTTGCTACTGCTAGTTTTTCTAATCCGCTCGTCAGCCTGCATCTCAGAAATTGTCCAGAGAAACACAGCAAAAAGTAGAAAAAATTCTGGCAATATCCAGTAAAGCCCAAGCCAACAATGTTTTAGGCTTAGCGTAGTAAACGATTCTCAGCTAAATGTAAACGGAAAAACTAGGCTCCATGTTTCAGAATATTTGATCGTTTATTTCTTGCAACTGTTTTCAATATATTAAGTTTAAAATGTTTCATAAAGCAAGAAGGTTTTAATTGGGAGTACCGCATAAGAACTTTTTTCTCAAAAGAAGGGCATGCAGCTTCCATGCTTTTTCATTTCTCAGTCCAGCAAGTTGCTGTTATCATAAGCTGGTTTCTGCTATCAAATTAATCTTTAATTAAAATTCCTTTAATAATATTAATCACTAGCTTCGACTCATCCGTCAGCGCCTAGCTCCGTGAATTCCCGACACATTTTCTAAGCCTAAGTCCGTGTAAGTTACCCACATTTTCAGGCATTAATCCTAGAGTCCTGCGCCGCAACTAAGGGCAACTGCTAGTCCCATTTTTACTCTGCGTATTTTATGCAGCACGAAATTGGATTAAAATGATGAGGTAAGTCGTAAGGGTTGAAATTACCTAAATAGAGAAACAAATGATTTGTAAGCACTCAAAAATAAGTTTTCGCGTTTACTTACTGTTGTGACAAGCTTTCTATTCAATACAAAATAATTAGCGGCATCAATTACTGGTGGATTTGTGTTAATTTTGATTGCAAATATCTGAACTTGCTGTCGAGCCACTACGTCCAGCTCAGACTTTCTCGCCAAGTAGAATTTGTGGAGCTCTTCAGAGATTGAAAAGGCTGACTGTGTAAGTTGACTTCCTACCGTCCCAAGGTCGTACAGGTATTTCGCGTAGGCTGAAAGAGGGACTGCTATCGTAACTGTCATCCCAGGGTCATACCGAAACTTCATCCCGAAATTGGCAAGCATGAAAATGTAGCATAGAATGTTGACTAAAATGTTCAGGTTTTCAATGACGAGGCGTCTACTGAAATGGTGGTTGAAATCCTTTACTAGCTCATCGACTCGAATGTAGAAATTGTAGCACTCCTCCACTGCCAGGTCGATTCTGCTGTGTTTAAACTTCCCGCCCTCGCCATTCCTTTTGATCTCGCTCATACAAGCGATTTCTTCTTGAATTTCACGGAATAAGGCTGTATAAACCTTCGGAAAGAATGTGATCCAAATTCCATGGGCCGGGTGTAGGATGAGGGTAGCAGAAACGAACATAAAAGGCATAAACATGTAAACCGGAACTTTCACTATTCCCCACTCTGAGCTGACAACAGCAAAACTAATGGCTAGAGTAATTACAACGTAAATAGCAACCAGCACTAAATAACCCCAAAAAACTTTCCGATCTGATGAGCGGATTTTATCAAGCTTTTCGTCTAGATTTGGAAAAGCAGAAAATGATTCCAGCAACTCCGCGTTTTTCTTCCAAAATTTCGTAGTTTCTTTCCTTGAGAGCATAGCATGTGTACGAAGGGCAAAGGTAAAAATAAGGCACACCCCCTGTGTGTAGGTCACCACTTGGAACTCAGTTCTACTATAGGCTTTTTGAATGATTTGGTGCAAAGTGTAACTGGTAAAACCTATCAGAGGCCAGTTAATGAAGTGGACGACGTTCAGCAAGCACTGCAAAAGAAATGGCCACTTGACGAAGCTGAGGCTGAATTTACCCTTGAAAGAACTCAGGGGAAGATATGCGTTGACTTGTGCTCCCCTGATTGCAAATGTACCGGCTGACAATAATTTGACTTCTGCAGATGCTTTGGGGTTAAGCGTCGTTTCGGACTCCATTTTGATACTGCTAAATTATGATACGAATGAAAAAAACTGGAGCTGGGTAAGAGGTTGAAAGCAGTACTAATTATCCCACGAACCTTCTTAAAACTTATTAGCCGGAGATGGCTTGTTCATCCATTAGTGCCACCGGAACGCCCCTCCCAAAATGCAAATAAGTCCGGAGATTAGATTTACTAATGAATTCAGGCCTTACTCCGGTTAAAATAAGGTTAAAAAATTACGTTTCATAATACTCATTCATTTCAAAATTTACCAACGAAGGCAGTATGGGTTTAGATAGCAGGTGTCCACTATAAAAGACAACAACCGTAAATCGACGTCAGCTCGTCTTGATTTTCGAGCGTTGGGTCTTTCCTTCTGTTTGCTCGTGCGCAACATTAGAATATTAAAATAAAACATTTTTTGTCCACTTGAAAGAATTCAAATCCGAATTTTGTCAATGTATCCTTTTATAGAGACGTCTGTCATTTCCTATGAAAGTTAGCAAACTTAGAAAGTTAGAAAATCTACATCCACGGCTGAGTACTTCAAAGAAATTCCTTTCACTTAAGGAAAGTTTTCGGTCGGAGCAGGAATATAAGAAAACGCCCTTCCTTTCTTGGATCACTCTTCTACTGCAAACTGCATAAGTAAAAGCATTTGAATTTATTACACAAGTCTCCGAGTAGAATTTTATGTTTGGATTCTTGATGAAATTCCGGTATGGCTTTTTTTTTAATGTGCAATTTACGAGCTAATTATTTAAATAGTGGTTCGCCCAAAAAAGGTCTTTCCTGTGATCTGCTTGCAGGGTGGAAGCCGGGGAAACGGGAGTTGAGCGATCACATTGCCTTGCCATCTATCAGTGAAGAAGGTGAAACAGCAACTCCCCGATACTAGTTTCAAGCGCTTGAAGGTTTGCCTTCGTCGCTGTGCTGAGCGCTTGACGGTTTTTTTTTCTGCAGCGTTTTTGTTTTTTCGTACTAGGTTAGTTTCAGGACTCAGCTCTGCGGAACTGAATAAGAATGATGATATATGTGCTAACGGTAGACAAAACCTGGAATTAAAAGAATTTTGATGAGACGTTTTGAAAAAAAAATCTTGAAAAATGATAATCTTTTATCTGCGAAATGGGGAGGTTTACCGTTGTCACAAGCTGCCTATTGAATGCAAAGTACTGAGACGAATTCACAGTTGGTAAGTCGCTGCTCACTTTCGTCGTAAACATTTCAATCTGCTGTTTAAGTTGGAAACTCAGTCTAGTCCCACCGACTTGGTAGAGTTTGTAGAGTTGCTCCAAAACCGTGGTGGCTGCAGCTGACAAATTGCTTCCCTCTGTAGTCAGGTCATACAAATACTTTCCAAAAGCAACTATAGGGGCCATTGTGATCCAGGTATTAATAGGGTTCAGTCTTCCCTGCACTGTCCAGTTAACCGTTCCAAAGCTGTAGGAGAACAGATTCATGAAAATTACAAACCCTTCCAGTATTAACCTCTTCCGGAAGTGAAAGTTGAAATTCTTCATTAGCATTATTTTCCCGTTACCAAGAAGCAAAAATATACAGAACTTTTCCTGGGAACTTTGGAAAAAAAATTGGATCTGAATAGTAGACCCGCAGGCTACGATCCTTAACCTATGACGCAAGCTTTAGAATCTATTTACATAGTATGCGCATTTTACTCCGAAATCAGGTCTACATCTATGATTCGCAACACTTTTGCATGAGCAGATTATGAACGTTTCTTACCTCTATTAGGCATTTTCCGATTGAAGGCTTTTTTAAATCGGCTTAAAAATTTGGCTTAAGGGGCCATAGGGTTTTTTGTTAAAATGAATGAGTTTTGAGAAGAAACCCTATGGCCTGTTGAGCCAAATTCATGCCACGATTTAAAAAAGCCTTCAATCGGAAAGTCGCTGCTATTCCATCAGTGTTGCCTTAAATCCGCGAAATATGGAAACCAGAAGCGTTAAGCCGTCATACAATAACGCTCTCTTTGATATCTTCTGCGTTTTGGTAAAAAAGTTTCGAAATACCCTTGTTAAAGTAGAAGGGACTAAGAATTTACAGTAAACCTACCCTAGGACAGGTAAAAACTTTTATTTTCCAGGACAAAGGAATGATACTACAATATAGCTGTGGTTAATTAATTTTGGTATGGTATAGTAAAGCAAAATTTATCCATAGCAAGGCAGCGATAGTTCGCACATGTTTGCTACACGAATGTTTCTACTTATTACTACCACTACAGCTTAAAATTAAGAACGCATCATTGACACAGAAACGCCAGGCTAAAAAAATGAAAGTTTGTAATTTACCAAAATGTTTAGAGCAACGTTTCAGCATTCAAATGTCGCAAATATTGCCGCTGCTTTAATCTAGCTGCTATGGGGTGGTCACAACCTCACATTTTTAAAAACTGTTTTAGATTTTTTCCAAATTCAACATATCATCGTCGCTAAAGATGCAAAAGGGCCCTTCCTGTGAAATTAACTAAAAAGCAAAAATGCCTACCTACAAATTCTTCCAAAAGCAAACTTTCGTAACTGAGAATTTCTCTAAAAGCAAAAGCGCTACTACTCTTTCACCCATTAAGGACGCGCTATAGGTTTTTTCTCCATAGAAACAGCATGGGAAAATCTTCAATTTTCGGTACATTTTTTGGACAAATGGATGGTCGCAGAGGCTTCGCTGATACGTCAAATTAAAGACAAAGCGATTGTTTACAGTTCAATGGAATGATTTGGTTGGTTTGCACCCTCTCGACGTGTCACGGACGACTTTCCTGAACGCTGTTTTGTTTTTTTCGGTAACTGGCTGATTTCACGGAAATATCAATAGCAATCAAAAATATCATTCCATAGATCTGTTAAGGACGAATGTACCTTTAATTAGACACCTTTGCCAAGGTTGGGGAGGATGTCGATGTCACAGAAAATGTACCGAAAGATGGACTGGTTTTAGGCTAAGATTAAGACAGGTATGTGCAACAAAATATCGTTTTTAGACGATTATAATTACTTTTGTTTAGTTCACAGCTCACTAACAACGTATATCTCAAAAATCACCCATAGCGATGAAAAAAAAATAACAAAACCTATAGCGCGTCCTTAATAGAGACTCTCTGATTGAATACAATGTGTTCGTATTTTGTGTTGAAAAATTGGGGTAGGCCAAAAGCATACCACAGCCCCTCCTGCGGGTCCCAATGTTGCCAAATTCCAATTCAAAAATCGGTTCTCCACGTAGACGTTATTGTCCACGTTCACGTTATTGTGTACTCAATAATTCAAGAGGATTTTTAGTTTGAAGCCCACAATTTCCGGATTCTGAATGAAACCACAGGAATCATCAAGGAGAAAATAACAGTCCAAATCATGTATGTATGACGAATACGGAAAAGAGGATACCAGACTGTTTACATTGATTGTTTTGGTTAAAGAAATACGATTTGGGAACACAAAATCCTTAATCAAGCAAATCAATTGGGCCACCATGGTAATGTTTGGAATTAAACTTGACCTTAACCTTTAAAAAAAAACTCATTAAATTTTTTTTTTGTATATTTTTTGAACAGATGAATTCTAAACTCAAAAAAGGCGAAGTTCTTGGGTGTTGAGACAACTAAGAATGGAGTTCAACTGAAAATTATAAAAGCCTGGATCTGCCTTGGAATAATACAATCCGGATCCCAAAACCGGAAAAAACCAATTATAATTTGTTAAAAAGAACTTTGAAGAAATTCACTGCGAAGGAAACAAATTCTCCCCAATACTCTACTCGTTGAAGGCGGACATTTGCTCTTCATGATGCCATGCTTCTGAAGAATGCAGAAAGCAACATTGAACTTACACCCTCATTTAGTTGGTTTCTAGTTCGACCTCTTCTTTTTTTACAGAAACAGCAACCTGCGATCGATCTTCTATTTCTATCACCGCCACCACATCACCTTGAAGGCCGGAGGACAAAGCGTAAAGATGTTTTCGGGTATCCGCAAAACTATGGCAGAAACCTACGGAGTACACATCGGAGTATGTGTTCTGGGCTCAGCTGGACATTCGGATTCCGGGTTGCCCCACATTACTTTACTGTGCTATATAAAGTGAAGGTGAACTGTAGAAGTCGAATTTTTCCAGACATTTTTGGAGAAACCACTGTCTATTCAACAGTAAATACAAGTGCAGACAATGCGATTATATGAGCAATCAAAAACGGGAAGCCAAAATGCACGTATTGAATGTGCACAAAGTAGTGAAGCTTGAAGACGAGATCCTGCCTTCTTTACCTTTACCGAACGAGGTAAGATATGCTTAAACATTAATTTTTTGAAATGAACATTTATTGAACATTCTGTACTTCGAAATAGTAACAAAGGTTGGGCGGTTCCATGGAATTGCAATGTTTGATCATTGTGTACAATCTTTTAAACTGCACTGAACCTGGCTCTGAATTTCTTATGAATCTTGAGCCTTTTAAAAAAATTAGAAAATTTTAGGTGTGTCCCCTGAGTTTAAGGATGCGGGTCACGCATTGTTCATTTGAGGAATAGCATCAACAAAGATTCGGTCCTTCGGGCAGTTGACTTCCTTACCTGCATGGCGGCCTCTCTATGCCAGCTAGTAATAGACAATCGATTAATAAAAAGAACTGGGTATAATGCGTCCGGAGGATGAGAAGACCGATAAAAAGAATGCGAAGAAAGACCCGACTTTGAACCCAAACCCTGAGCTAGTTCACCTCCAGACTTCAAAGCAACCGCACCGTATGCGCTTGTTTGAAGCACAGTATTGAACTGACTTGCCTTATTTTAAAAACGTATTATTCCTGTGCGAATCCTATCGTATTCTATTATGCAAACGCATGTAAGACTAAAGTTATGAATAAAACACTGCTTTCTCAGTATTCTAAACAGCATAATTTTAGTTTCTTCTTAGGTTTCAGAAAAGAAAAACATCGATTAGGTCAATGCCTAAACTTTAGACAGTATCTGGAAAAACTCTTTCGTAAGAGCTTTTTTTTAAGTTACAGAGAAAGTGAAATAATTAATTTCTTTGGGAGTTTCAGATGCTCTCCGTGATATCCAGCTACCTAGATTCAAGCGATTTACAAAACTGTCGACTGGTGCAGCGACTCTGGAATTCGCTGATTTCCTCGTCTCACCTTAAGCACACCCATAACAAGATTGTTTTTGATTCCGCAAATTCGCAGAAAAATTCGGTATCTATGCAAAAGATTATGTTTACGGAAGCTGCTCAGAGTCATATATAGCCAAGACGCCGCCTCAGTTTGGGGTTCTCCAAAAAATTTTGAGCTGCTCACCAATACCCGCAAACTTGAAATTTCAAGTAATACCTCCAGACAGTTTAGTTTTGGCACAAAAATTCGAAAATCTGCAGGAACTGATAAGTTCTGGGGACTTAAATGAAAATGTGCTTACGAAATTCATGGATGTCGCCCACAGGCTTGTCTCTGTCACGATTTCAAATAAATGCTAGTGGTCTCCAAATCATGTCCAAAAATTCAGAAAATATTCCAATAGCTTCTGAAAGAAGTGGAAGAACGTAGGAAAGGATACTGAACCAGAGGAAGGTGAATAGAATTCAGCCCATATGATGAAAAATGGCTTGGTGATGAAAGACGCTAGCAAAATTGAAGAACAATTTCTGATCGTTGACTTATCTGGGGAGAAAGAACTGAATGAGTTCAGAGCCATTAAGCAACCGTAAAAAATCAGAGTACACTCAGACGTAAGAGTTATGGCTTCACAACCGCAAAAGTCAACGGCGAGGAAGCGTCGTGTTGAGGAAGTGGAGTATCATAAAAAACGGCAAGTTCGAGAAGCGAAGCATGAGACAAGTAAGGCTTAGCTCAGACCGTTTCTGAAGTATCAAGTACGAAAATACGGTCGGCAGAACAAGAACCCAGAGTGGAATATAAGATTAAAAAGGCTAATGAGATGGAATCATTCAGAGATCAGAAATTCCTAGGTGGGGAGAAAGAAGATAAAACTGAGGAACAGAAAGTTTACCTATGTTGAACCAAAAGTCATCTATCTGAAACAAAAGGGACAATATATTGCACAGGAAGTAAAGTTAATTCCCGGAGGATACATGGAAGATATGAGTAAAAAGAAGAAGATCTTCCCTAAATTTCGAGTATGCAAGAAGTGCTGGGAAGTCGGAGCAAGTGTTAATGGAAGGAAATGAAGGGACTTACCCAATAATGGGAGAAATTGACTGTATTTTTTCAGGTTTTAACGACAATACCTTAATCCATAAATTTAATCTAGGTAATCCAGACTAATAGAGCAATAATGTATTTGACACCTGTTATTGCTGGTTACCGACAGCATCATCAAACAGCCTGTAAAAAGAATGGGAGACGGGGGGAATGGGAGGATGAGGGTGTGTTTGGAAAATTGAACTGAGGCGTGTAGGGCTCAGAACCTCAGTTTCTCAGGGTCTGAAGGTGATTTATGTTAAAATCTATGAATTTGGGATGTAACAGGCGTAAAGGTTCCCTTGTGAAACTTTTACCATGCGTATTTAACATTTTAATCCTCACTTTTTTTAATTTCTTAGAGCCATGGACCCCAGAGACTGTGCATGTGGGGAAGCTGTTAAGCGGCTACGGCAGAGGAGAGCTTGGGTGCAAGCTGACCTCCACTTGCTTTCATAAAGTTTTGAAACCGCGGTTCCGACTGAGCCTCTACAGGACGACTCTGGCCCTGGGTTCAGTGGAAACCCTCAACGGCATGGTTTTGAATCCTTTGCGTCAACCAGTCAGCCCTTTTCTTCTTCTTTGCGGACAGCAAGAAACGCTACGACTGATCTTCCAGCGGACAATCCAGGCGTTCGCAGATATCCAACCCGTTTGGCTCAAACGACACCCCCTCGTGATGAAGAACGAAGTTTTAGACGCACTCTGACTTCTAGCTCTAGGTTCTTGGCCCTAGACTCTCGGCAACATGCTTATGCATCTGCCTCATTGCGAACTGTATTTCAAGGAATTGATAACATTTTTCGCAACAAAGGTATATTTCCTCCTCTTCCATGGTCTCTCCAGGCGGGAAGCAGTAAGCACGGAACTCAAGGTACCCAACTTTCTCTGGGCAGACAGAGCAGTTTATTTCTTGACTCATTTTGGCTTATGTTTTTTCCGTTTCATGTGAGGCAGGAGTATTTATACTCAGGCACTGGCTTAGTCTTCTCCTCAGTAAAAGTTTAGAACGAAAAACTTGACAGAGACCTTCCTAATTAATTAGAAAAACATAAGGGGTAGTGAGTATCTTCCCCCACAACAAATTGGCAAAACCAGAAATTTACCACATCCGGTCAACGTACCTTTTGCGGAACTTCCTGTTCATCTGTCGGTGGAGGATTTTTTTACTGCGTTTTAAATTTTAAAACATGAATTACTTTTTAAATTTTTTGATTTATTAAATAAATATGTTTCCCATGTTTTTTTGAAAAAAAAGTATCGTTAACAGTAGTGTATAAAGCACGACTTTGAGCACCTTTTAGGGTGTCTGTCATTTCTTAAAAAAGCACTTTTTTGAGTCGGGAAAAATAGCATTGTGTAGGTCTCGATAAACGACCTATGGGTTGTGAGAAGTATAATGGAGCTAGGTCAAGCGATTAGTCGCTTGGGCTGATTCGCTGTTGGTTTTGGGGTGATGTATCGGATCGAATACCCCCAGCGGTAGGTAAGGATGTGGGTTATTTTGGTGTTTTGGGCGGGGAAGGAGTGTGAGTGAGTGGTAGGGGCTAGGTCGGTGGGGGAAGTGGGAGG
>JABASM010001750.1:0-13168 GCA_019776545.1 Brachystomella parvula | reverse complement strand
TTACAGCTGCCCCCAGCTTACTGTACTAGTCTAAATTTAACAAATTTAACAAATATAACAAATCTAACAAATTTGTTAAATTTGTTAAATTTGTTAAATATAGCCTAATGTCCCCCGCTGCTCTCTCACACACACCACCTCCTTTTGCCACGTGACAATCAGCTGTCTATAGTCATCGTGTCGATCTGAGAAAACAGCAGATCAGGATCAGCGATCAACCGATTCCGGTCATATTGTGTAAGTTCAAGGACATTTGGTTAAAATCAATTCTGATCTTAATTCGATTTATAATAAACTAGCATTTTATTTGATATTGACAGAGGAGGGCGTGACTCTTGTACTCAGGGCTTCCACTACCGCCGTCGTCACCCAGTTCGACTCATTGTTCATTCAGTTTCTAATAAATTGTCAAAATGACTGGAAGGAAATTCTTCGTTGGAGGAAACTGGAAGATGAATGGATCCAAGGCTGAGATTAAGTCCATCGTCGATAACTTGAACTCTGCTCAGCTCAATGATGACACAGGTGAGTTTGGGAGGTCAGAGATCAGGCGGCCTTTAGTAAAGTAACGGTGGGTGAGTATAAAAGATTGCAACTGCAAATCGAAATTTAAATTAAATGCCTTATCTTTGCTTTTTCATAGATTTCAAGGGCATCATCGTCGTATTCTACGCTAAACTTTACGTTAGGTAGGGTTCCAACTCCAATTCAGTTTAGGGAGTGTCCAGCGTAACTGCTCAATTGAAGCCGACGGCCTAAAAGTCCGGTCGCTTTCGACGCTTTATTAGTAGGTTCTGTCCGAGCAGAAATTCATCGTTATGTCCAATCGGGCAATGCAATATTTTCCTTACTTCCGAGATCAATTTTTAAACCCTAAACGCAGAAAATTGGGAAGATACTAGAGGACTTGAAGAAATTACAATGCCGGATTAGGACAGTCGGATCAATTTCTGCTCCGGTAGCTTCTACTCGCTAGGCGCCCAAAGCGGATTTGCAAACCGTTAGGCTTCAGTCGAGTAGTTCCGCTGAATATTCCCTGAAAATTGATGAACAAGCTCTACGTAACGTAAAATTAAGCATAGTATACGATGGTGCCCTTGAAATTTTCAAAGTAAAAATGAAGTTGTAACCAGATTCACCACTAGATAAAGTAGTTTTGTCCTGAATGCTGGCGACTTTTAATTTTAATTTAATTCTAATTTATCTGTATAATTCTATTTTCAATGTATTATTCTCTCATTTTTAGATGTGGTCATAAGTCCACCTGCCTGCTATTTGGAGTACACAAAAGGTCTGCTCTCCTCAAAAATTCAAACGGCTGGACAGAACTGTTACAAGGTAGGGAAAGGGGCTTTTACTGGTGACTTGGCTCCAGAGATGCTTTTGGATGTTGGAGCTCAGTGGGTCATCTTAGGTCACTCAGAGAGGAGAAATCTTTTTGGAGAGAGTGATGAGGTAAGGCAACAAAAATTCAGCCAAAAAATAATCAACTGATTAATTTTGTACTTGTGTCACATTTAATAGCTCATTGCTGAGAAAGTTGGATATGCACTGGACGCTGGGATTGGAGTAATTGCTTGCATCGGTGAAAAACTCGAGGAGCGTGAGAAGGGAGAGACAGAGGCTGTTGTCTACCGTCAAATCCAAGCAATTGCTGGGAAGGTCAACAACTGGGAAAAAGTTGTCATTGCCTACGAGCCAGTTTGGGCAATTGGAACAGGGAAAACAGCTACGCCAGAGCAGGCTCAAGAAGTCCATGCCAAATTGAGGTCATGGCTCCAGAAGCATGTGTCTGAAGGGGTTGGGAATTCTACTCGTATTATTTACGGTGGGTCCGTCACAGGCGGTACTTGTCAGGAACTGGGGAAGAAGGTTGACATTGATGGATTCCTAGTGGGTGGGGCATCACTCAAGCCAGAATTCGTTCAAATCATCAATGCTCGGAAATGAATTCAAACTAGGACTTTAAATCATGTGAGACAGTCGCTATTGCTTCATTAGTTGGAAAAAATCAATTAAATTGGACTTTAGAATTTCAATTCATTATTAGTTCAACTCATCCTCGTGTTTTTCCTTTTGTTTTCACCTGCGGGGACCCTAATGACGTCGTAAAAACAATGGGAAACAATTTGGAATGCAAATTCCTCAATGCCATTCTTGTTTGGACCCAAGGTTGACTTTGGACTCATCTTCCTCCTCAGAAAAAATTCTTTTCTTAATTTAATCCCAAGATCTGAAAAGGCAGTAGAGTAGACAAAAGGCAGCCAGTGCAGAAAAATCTGGAAATTTTTTTTCTGAAGATTTTTTTTCTTCTAAATATACTTCGAAGGATTCCATTGTTTTGATCTGACGTTGGAGAAACAGGTATTTCAAAAGGGTGAATGAATCTGTAGTTTTGCGTTTTTTTTTTGTATATAATAAACACAAGACCTCTTCAGATTCAGAATTAGTAGTTTTCTGTCTGTGGTCCAATTCCTCACCTGTCCCCCACCCGTACCCACCACTTTCCCCACGTTCATTGTTGAATTCCTTCACTTATTGTTGCAAGATGAGGTTAGGACGGGTTGCAAGAAAGTTCCGTTAGAATCTTACCTAGTCTACATTATCAAAAACTCGTTTAATTGTAGAAACCTCGTTTTACACATAAAATTCAGTGTTGAGTTGGTATTGTTGAAAGTGGTTGTTGGTGTTACTTCTGAGGTTTCCTATCATCAGACACCCAAAGCATTCCGCTAAATATAAGGAACTTGAAACAGTGAACGGCTGGTCGAATGGCTGACCCTGGATTTGGATTCCCGTGTTTCCGAAGGTGAGCCACAAATTCATGTCGCAGATTTTGTGAATGAACCCCCAGCCTCTCTGCTTCCTTTGATTTCTTGGCATATGGGGCGTGGAGAAGTTGGAGTGGGGTTAATGGTTCAAGAGGCAAGGGTTTCAGGATCAATGTATGTGTCAAAAATTTTTCATCTATCATCAATTCCTGCTGATTCGATCGAACTGGAACCCCGGCGTCATCCCGATCCTGCAAAATAAGAAATGTGGCAATTTAAACACAGCCCATTCTAAAAGTCGGAAAAATCACCTCTCCGAATTGAGAAAATCCATCGCTTTGAAAAGTTGATATAACTGGTGTCCGAGTTGAGCGGACTGAATCCTGGACTATTTTTAAGAGATTAGGAGACTGACGAGTTGAGTCACGTGACAGCACTGAAAGTGTGTCCATGGAGTCAATGAGAATGAGAGAGATTTTGGTATCAGTCAGCAGCAATTCCTCAATCGCTGATTTATTCTTTGGTGGCAGTGGTACAAAGTTGATAAGAAACTCCTGTGCGCTGAAGCATTTGATGACGTTGAGTCGCTTGAGGTAGGATCGGGTTTTGGAATTAGTGGAAGCGAAGTCTTCAGCCCACTTCACCTCTGGATCCATATGAGATAAAATGGTAATGAGATTTTGGAGACTGAAGTGATGACAAGTGTCAATGAAAATAGCATTTTGAGTCGGGTAGACGAATAAAAATCTATGGAAATGAAAAGTCATCAAGAAATTCCCCTATCTAATTTTCTCAGATTTTGAGTCATGTCACCTACCTGGCTAGCAAGTAAGTGACGACAAATGTTTTCCCACTGTTCTCAACACCCCTGACTCCAATCAGTTCTCCAGGTCCGATTCCTAGAAGTTAAAGGAAAACAATAATAAATTATTACTCAAGGGTTAAGGATTCCTACAGTTACGAAATTCAATAAGTTCGACATAATCTTCTCGTTATTTTGACTAGATCATCAGTAAATCACGGAAGTATGCGCGTGAGTTGCGCTAGGGCTTTCTCGTGGGAACAGTTTAGTTGGGAAACAAACAGTTTAAGCGTGATACATGCGTGAGCAATGATAATTTAAGCTAACTAACCATTCGGGAAGAACCTTGGGTCAAGGTGGAGTACTTTCCTGATAAACGGTTCCTCGTTTAGGGGTTTATTAGCTACGGTCGTCGTCGTGGCAGGAGCTGCAGGCAGAGCCGCTTGTGATTCTTCCAATACTAGTCTCCGTATTCTTCCAAGGGACCCTGGTAGATCAGCCATCTCTCTGTGACCTTGAACTCAATAAAAAGGAAACATTAATTATCACTGCACTGCTCCCCTTCACCTTAAAACCCTAAAAGCTAAAACCTAGGGATTATTTACACTGTCTCTTAACAGAACAGAGAGGATTGCAAAAAGGTAAATAATTTGGGAGCTTTTCCGATTAGCCTATGAATTATTCAAAACTTTGCTTTACAATGGGGGTTTCCATATTCAAAAATTTTAATTCCTGACCTTCACCCACTAAAGACGACAAGGGCAACGGGTAACGAGAGACATCGACTAATAGTTCAGTGGTAGCTGCAAATTACGCTTCAGCGTCCGCTCGAGCGTCCAACCTCCGAATAAGCGTCCACTTGAGCGTCAGGTTTTCCGGGTGAGCGTCCGCTTGAGTGTCCAGCATCCGCTTGAGCGCCAGCTTTTCCGAAGGAGCGTCCGCTGCTTGAGCGCCCGCTTGATGGGACTGAAACAGAACAGAGGCAGCGGAACCAGTACGCAACGCGTCTCATTTTGTTCTCAATTTTTATAGTGTAGTGGGATCTCCTTTTTTATTTTTATTTTTCTGTCTCTCTCGTGTCTCGCCTCGTGCGGTGCCTGTGCCATGTGTCGTTGTCCTCCCCGCCTGTTCCCTTTGTTTTTTAATATCTCAGACAGTAAGGATGATACCAGGAAGGTCAATTGATTGAAAGAGCCTTTGGTAGTCCACTTAAGTGCAATTTTCATCCAAGTTTTTGGGCAACCAGTCGGGCCTGACAATAAAGTACTTACCTGTATGTAGCGTGCTTGGGGAAATGAGGTGAGATTACAATAGAGTTGATTTGATTGTCAGCTGATTCATGTGTTTGTTCTCGAATTTCGTTTAGAGTAAGACGCTGCAACAAGTACCGTTTTGCCTGACTTGTCACCTGTGTCACTATCACTATCACCTGCCTGCTATTTGATAAAAGCCTTCGCTTTCCCAAACTGTGTTGCTATGCTGTGATCAAAACGACATTATTCTGCTCAGGAAATTCAGCTCGTAAAAATTAGGGCACTTTTCAAGGTTAGAAAGTAAGAAATTGGAGTTCCTGAGATTCAAAGTCCTCGTGCTGAAGTTCATAGGATCCTGACTTACACCTTGGAAAAAAAATGAAAGTTCTACCGCCAAGGGGTTGGATTCAGGCAGCATCCACCGCGTCGCTGTTTTCGCCCAGCAGCCAGGCTTCCGACCAGTGGCCATGCTTCATGAGAAAAGACCTAACAATCCCGAAGCAAGTGACAGAAACGGCCTTGCCTAAATCCTACCGCTGAAGGTCGGAGCCCTTTTGGACTTGCCTTCCTGTCCTCTATGCAGGCTGGGTCAAATTATATATAGAGAACCTTCGCCGTTTGAACGGACAGCGCCTTCACTGTTGTGCTAACGCTTTTCTTCTCGTACTTTGACTTTACTGGGTTGCTATACCCGAATGAAGGATTTGTTTTGTGTTACGAGCACATGACGGGAAATGAAGTAGGATGGAATGCAGGATTTGAGTTTGGACTCGGACGTTAAATTGATTTTCTATCACTCACTCAAGGATCACTGGGGGGTTGGACTTTAGTTTGTAGTGAAATGAACTTTTGGATAAGATAACTGACTATGTGGTCTACCTACACCGGTCTGATTAAAACCATTCCGTCTTTCATTCTCTTTCCAGCCCGGCGGCCTAGACTAGAAGAAAGACTACACGCTATCATTTTCAGTCGTCACTCACTCCTTCTCCGACCTACTCGAGTGTTCAGTGAAGTCCTACGAAGGCGACTACCATAGGTTGACATACGGAAGCAGAAGGCCTACATGACATTTGACAGTTGACACTTTGACTTAAGTAATTTCCCTTCTTAATTGGAGCAAAAAATGGCGAGCACAAGCCCCCATCACAAGTATGGAATTTTCAGGTAAAAATTCTCGTAAATACTTTTCTAGTACTATTCTATTGTTTTCTCGTACATGTTAAGGTCAATGACCTCTTCTCCATCCCCAGGAAAGTGACTCTGAAAATAAGAAGGGTACCAAAGCGTGACACAAAATAGTCGGGACGGGAAGAGTTAGGACAACATGTCATTAGCGTGTTTACCGACCCTTCTTGCGTGCTTCCGTCCATATGATATGCAAAGTTTCTTTGTTTTTTGGCTTTCCGTGCGTCCACCCTGTACCCATTATCAAAATTCACCAGTTTGTCCATCCTGCCTCGATAATCAATTTTCAGAATATAATTTCCCCATTTTGTTCATGCCCATGGATTATTAGGATGGCGGCGGGGAAGTATGGCAAGGGGTGCAGAAATTGAAGATAAGAATCCATTGCAATTGCAACTTGCAGTAGATTGACCTTTGGAGCGTTACTCCGTGGGATGAGATTAAAAACATAGTCTAGTCATACATTGTGCATAGCAAGTCTCCTAGCTCATACCCCAAGATTTCACTCCCAATCCCAGACGAGGCAAAGAGATAATTAATTCACCTACATTTTATTAAACCAATAATGTCCAAGGGAACAAGGGAAATCCACATCTCTTTTAGTCTGATGTCCAATACCGGTTTCGCTTCCTTAGTTTTGTTTCCAAAGTAGCCGTTGGATCTGACTTAACTAAATTGGACTTCCAAGTCCAAGATCATTTTAAATATTCATTGATTTTTCCCATGTCCTTCTCCCTTGAGACCCTTTCAATCCTACTGTCCTTGTTAAAACGTTAAAAACAAAAATACGGAAACCTTCAGTCTGACAAGGCCAAAGGCTACGGTTTTATTTTTAGACTTTTCCAAGAACAGCTTCCCCATTTTCAGGGAAGCACGCAATTTAGAATTTTGAGCATTTCATTTTATATTCAGGAATACAGGTAAGGAGAGTCAATGATCAATCAAATTTCAAAATTAGGAATTTCTGAATTTCCTTTACGAAATGTACATAGCCTGCCTGATGAACTAGAATTGGTAACCAAGGTTGACTAATCTGTGTTTCGGCAATTCTATGAAAGGAGTTGAAAAACATTCAACTTGAAATTATTGAGGTAAAAGATCATGTAATCAACAAAGCGAAGTTACATAAAAACAAGTTTAGATTCCCCAATCTCCGCTTCTCTTTCTAAAAAATATGCAATTTGGTTGATCCATTTTAGGAATTTTTTTTCAAACTTTTCACATGAATTTAGTCGTATTTTTATAATTTTCCTCAAATTCTAATTTTAATCGTTTCAAAAGTTGATTAGCGTGCTGGCTAATCTAATTTTTTTTATTGCATTTCAAGCCGTAGCTCGTGCTTGTATAATTATTTTGACCACTAGAAGTGCTAAGATTAAATTGAGATATTTTGATGAAGAAGATAAAGGGATGAGCCATCATCTTCCCCCAATATGTGGCGTGTAGTATGTTGCATTATGAGGAAATGGGGATTACGCAATGGCTTCTATAGTATGTTAAGGTGATTGGCGTTCTCCCGTCATGTAAATTGAAATAGGGTCATACCCACCTGTGGAATTGGAAGGACCCATTCCCCTTTTTTGTTACGTCTGAATTACTCACTCCTCACTCCCCTCACACTTTCATTTTCAATTTTGTCCTCAAGGGATCACCATCGGTTTCTGTGGGATTCTGCATTCGTGAAGTCTCTGGAAAGCCAGTTTTTGAATTTCTAAGGCGTTGGAATTTACCTTAATTTACGCTGGATTTCCATGTTGTGAGAAGGTAAAGGAATTTTCATAAAGACAGGAAATCAAATTTTCTCATCAATTGAAAAGGGTTAGGGTAACGCTTGGGAAAAATGTCTTGCATTTTCTCAGAGCGTCCCCTGACCTTGGCTATTTTCATTGTCAACACATTCTGAATAGTGTATTTCTACGTATTAAATCGTTAGGCAGTTTTTGAGTTTTTTGAGCAATTAGTAATTTTTTATCGGAAAGCCCTTTAGACTTTGCTTGCGGCGCTGAAGGTGTGGGAATTGCCAGTGTGGGAATCCATGGAGCCTGGTATAGTCTAAAATTTCTTTTTAATTTGTTTCCAGCTCCGCTTCACGGTTGAGCTCTGTAAAATGTTCTTCCGAAGCCTCAGTTCTCCAGCATGACTCAAATGGCAAAGCTCCATCACACCTGAAGAAACCCCCTCAAAATGGACGGATTCCAAAAAATGGAATATTTTATGCTGGGAAGTACCTTGAAGAGCTGAAGAATAATAATTCAAAAGAATCCGTGAATGGTGACTGTCGGACTGTGGTAAATGGAACTGGGCCTGCTTCGAAAAGTGAAAAATATTCAATCAACCACTACTATAATCTACTACCCACTCCAGACTCGGACGTGAGTCTGTTCTCAACAAATACTGTGATTGGAGTAAGTTTCCACTTTCTTTTTCTAATTAACACCAGCATCACACATTTCAATTAATTAGGTAATTAAGATTGAATAATTTCTCGAAGACGTGTAGGATTTTAAATCTTGTAATAAGAAAATTATAAAAAAATATCTGTGAGAGTGAGAATCCCATCAACGCATCATGATGGAAGATGAAAAGAAAAGTGGAATATCTATTTTTAGACTCAGGCAGTAATAATTAAGCACGTTTTTACACTGTATGTAATAATACCAGAAGGAATTTTGCCTCCTTCACTTTTATCTTCTAATGGTTGAGTGACCTTCGGCAGACCGACTCACTTATTAGTAATTTTTATCCAGAAGCGGCCCCACCTTTAATTTCTATTATTTTCCTAGGTGCTTCTTACTTTAGCGGGAATGGCTGCCATCGGGATTACGAATGGAGAGGACTGGATTTCCTTTCTCGTGATATTCGGTCAGTTGGCTGCCATTTTCTTAGGACTGTTCGCTCTTTACCATTACAGAGCCTTTTACATTGTCTATAAAACTATTTTCAGAGATATCAAGTAAGCCTTGGCTTCAAATTATCCGAATCCTTCATTTCACTCAGAATTTTTATCCTAATTATTTTTTTTAATTACAGAGGTGGATATAGGTACGCAAGAATATTGCTAAGTGTTACCCTCGCCCAGAAAACAAATTCAACCGTCCAGTCCTTATTTGCAAAGAATGTGAAGAAGCACCCAGACAAAGTCTGCTTCTTTTTTGAAGATGAAATCTGGACTTTTAAACAGGTAAAACATTAAAATTCCTAAAATACCTTTTAAAAAAGGTTGATTAATTTCTAATCATTCTCTAGGTGGATGAATATAGTAATCAAATTGGTAATTATTTTACGAAGCAAGGGCTTACAAAAGGAGACTCTGTTTCTATCTTCATGGAAAATAGGCCGCAGTATGTATGCATTTGGCTTGGACTTTGCAAAGTAAGAATTCCGGCAGCCTGTCTTTTCCAATTAATTTTAAGCTAAAATATTTTCAACGTAGATTGGTGTAGTTCCTGCTCTCATTAATTTCAACCTTAGACTTCAGCCGCTTAAGCATTCAATCCAAGTAGCCGAATCAAAAGCACTCATTTATGGACATGAGCTGTCTTCTGGTCAGTTTCATTTTATGTTTTTGTATTTTATTTTTTTACTTACTAGTGAAGTAGTCTCTGATTTCTTTTTTATATTTTCTAGCCGTGAGTGAGATTTTAGAATTGGGTGGACTGGAGACGCTTTCTCTCTTCTGTTCAGGCCTAGGGGAAGAGTCCTCGAACCTGAGCTCAGTTGACCTTGACCTTAGTCTCCGCCATGTTTCTACCTCTGTTCCCAGACCCTCTCAGCCAATCAATTTCACTGATAAGTTGCTCTACATTTTCACTTCGGGCACAACGGGTCTGCCAAAGGCAGCAGTCATCAAACATTCTCGGTAAGGACCAATTTATACTTCTAATTTATTTATTTTTTGTTATCCCATAAATTCTGAGAGCTCATCCCCTCCTGACCTAATTTGACGTCAGCTACATAATGGCCACGACAGCTTCCCACTTTATGACCAATCTCCAACGGAGCGATACGCTCTATGCTCCGCTCCCACTCTATCATACAACTGGGATTTGTTTGGGGGTAGGGCAGGGGCTGCTGTATGGATCAGAAGTTGTGCTACGGAGGAAGTTCTCAGCGTCCAGCTACTGGAAGGACTGTGTGACTTACAGAGTGACGGTAGGGCACGGCCACCCCATGTCACGATTCTCCACCTTCCAAAATCCTAGGCTTCTTTCTTTCATCCTCTGCTTCTCAACTCTCCTTCCATCTTTCTTTGCCTATCTCATTTTATTTCAAATTGTTTTTCAGATTCTGCTTTTTCACAATGGGGATCCATAATTTCATGGGAATCTCTTCCAACGATGTCATTTATGATCCACTGCCTTGTTACCATACAGCTGGTGGGATGTTGGGCGTCGGGCAGGCTCTGCTCTATGGATCCACCGCCGTACTCAGGAAGAAATTCTCAGCCAAAGCCTACTGGACTGACTGTGCTAAATATAATTGCACGGTATACTTATTTATTTCTCTCATTTTTCTTTCTTGCAACCTGTCATCTTTTCATTTTAGAAATGGAGGTGGAGAATTTCGTATCTGGATTCGGGAATTCCTTTAAAAAATTTTTAATCTTTAGTATTGGTGTGGAAGAAAGTAGGAAATTCTCGGATCTAGATATGAGCAAGCATCGAGATGAAGGATATTTTCTAATAGTTTTGGATTTGTCATTTCAGGCGGCTCAGTACATTGGAGAGATCTGCCGATATTTACTAAGTCAACCCCCCTCCCCAGCCGACACTAAACACAAAGTTAGGATGATGTTCGGGAATGGCTTGCGCCCACAGATTTGGGAAGAGTTTGCAAGTCGATTTAAAATCCAAACCATTTCAGAATTTTATGGAGCAACTGAAGGGAATTGCAATATCAGTAAGTGCGATTATTACATTTTTTGCGATTGGGATTTTTGAGAATTGATCAATTTCTTACCGTTATTCCAGTTAACATTGACAATCATGTGGGTGCCGTTGGGTTTATTTCACGGATTATGCCATTTATTTACCCTGTTACCCTAATCAAAGTAGACGAAGTGACGGGTGAGCCAGTCAGGGACCCTAGGACAGGACTGGTCATCAGGTGTCGTCCAAATGAAGACGGGGAATTGGTCGGAAGGATTGTTGACAATCATCCAGTTAGGGAATTCCAAGGGTAAGAAATTCCTAAAAGACCTGCTCGTTTCTACTCTAATGCGCATGCGTATTTTCCTTTTTTTAGCTATGCCGATTCCACTGCCACAAATAAGAAAATCGTACATGATGTTTTCCGTAAAGGAGATGCAGCCTTTCGTACTGGTACGTACTACTGCTGAATAATTTCAGTCGAAGTTGAATTCAATGGTTCAATTTGTTTACATATTTTCTGTAGGAGACGTTCTCATGATGGATGAGTTTGGTTATTTCTTCTTCAAAGATCGGACAGGAGACACGTTCAGGTGGAAGGGAGAAAATGTATCAACCTCAGAAGTAGAGGCAGTGGTTAGCAGTTCCTGTAATCTCAAAGATGCCGTAGTCTACGGTGTCGCAGTACCAGGCTCTGAGGGAAGAGCTGGTATGGCTGCCATTTTGGATCCCCAAGAATCACTCGACTTTGCAGACTTTACTTCCAAAATTACCAAGTCTCTACCTCCATATGCCCGCCCTATATTCCTGCGTATCGTCAAATCCATCGATATGACAGGTTTGCCTCTAAACTATTGCCTTGCTTCAAGAATGATCTTTATGCCTCTACTAAATGTCTATATTTCTTTTCAGGAACGTACAAAATGAAGAAGTTTGACCTGCTGAAGGAAGGCTTCGACGTGACTAGGGTCTCTGACAAAATATATTTTTTGAGCAATGGAAACTATGTTCCACTAGACAATGAAATTTATTCGAAATTAATAGCAGGTGAAGCTAGACTCTAGCTTTGAGATTTCCTATTTTCATGTTCGGAGAGATTATTGAACTATAACACAAGGAAAAGGAAGTTGCTTGAAAAATTCTTCACTTACTTTTTTCTGTCTGACTGATTTAAGAGTTAATTAACTTTTTTCTATAACAAAAAATAAGTTTTCGGCTTGATGCTCAGTATCCTCTGTCTCAAATATGTAAGCATAGTACTATATATAATAAAAATACAAATTATCATGCCCATTGTTTTCTTACAAGGATTCTTAATTGAAACGATGGTGTTCCTAAAAGAAACTTTCTTTTCGGCGAGCCAGTGCAAAAAGTAGTATATCACCCACATGCATAGTATAAATCTCGGGGCATTTGGTGCCTTCTACGGCAGCATCCTCATAATTGCAATCTGTCAAATGCTTCGATTTACTGTTTCAGTGGCCACAAATGCCTGAGAATCAGCCTAAATTACCAGATTGATGTCCACGGCGCGGCGTTAGCCAATTCTCCTCCGACTTTCTCCATTGACGCTAAAAGGAGCATCACGAGTAAATTATGAAAAAGTACCATCAACTTTAAAGAAACCTTCTGGCCTTGCTCAGTTTTTAGTGCATAATCGATTTCTGAGGTTGATTTTTCCAAATTTGAACTAGTTTGACCTCAAGAGGTCACCGAAGGTCAGCCCCTTCCCCTCACAAGCGATACGTCAATAGAAAGTTTTCTATTCCGTGATTCGAAAAATATACTAAAATATTAACCTTTTTAGCCCACAGCATGACCTATAGAGGTCATTTAAAGCAAAGTGTAAGGTTCGACGACCCTAGCAGCCGTTCTGTAGCTCAAAAGGGTCAAGTAAGCACGTTTTTGAAATCAGGGAAGCTAATGGTTCCCTGATTTCAAAAATGTAATGTGCTTGAAATTTTTGAAATCAGGGAACCAAGATAAGAGCTTTCGATTAACGTAACGGTCCAGATCCATGAGGTCAAGGAGCTGGCATTTAGTGACCTCCACAGGACAGGTCAAACCAATTCGAATTTGGAAAAATGACCTACACCAATCGATTCTAAGCTGAAAATCGACCTCAAAGGTCGCAAGGTTGTTTTTGAAAATGGGGAACTTCTCACAACGTTATTTCTACCCTATTCTTTGCACCAGTGTCTTTTTAAAATGAAACGGTCGAAAACGAAGGAAAAGTTAAAGAGAAAACCACAGCCCTCACTGTTCCGCACCGGAGCACGGAGTCAA
>JABASM010001749.1:0-13169 GCA_019776545.1 Brachystomella parvula | reverse complement strand
GATTTTGGTGTCAATAGATTCACAATCGCATTTCCTACAATTTATAAGCAGCTCAAATCTATGGTACTGCATGAAATTTTCTGGAAACTCGATGAGAAGACTAGGGGCATTGATATTTTCTCGTTACACCGGTCCCGGTCGAAACTCATTCTTACAAAAAAATTAAATTAAGAAAAAAGTTACAGAAAATTATCTGAAATTTTCTAAATTGATTTCAATCGACTAACGTATAATTTATGGAGCTGAATGAGAAAAATAAAAAAAAATTGTTATAAAACTAATTAACTTTACTAATTAGTATAACCCCGAAGGCAAGTCAGAAATTCGATGATTCGTGATATCAACCCCCTGTGACACAAGTATTGGTGGAAGGCTAAACATTTTTAAAGTTTCTTTCTCACTTTGAACTTCATTGTTGTGTTGTGACTTTTTAGTGTATTTTGAAAAAATATTGTTGGAAGTGCTGGGGGGATTAACCGGTGACCCAGCTCCACCTGACTCAGCCCCACTACTGCTACCCTGCTTTGAATTCTTTGAAAACCGACTCTGTCGATAATCGGTAAAAAGTTCAAAAACTCCGCCGGAAGATGCTTGGGACGTATTTTTACCAGTTTTATCCTTCTCTGACTTATTACTCTTTCCGGTGCTTCTTTTTTGGGTAGACGGTTCAGTGATCTTTGTCTGGGGTTTAAGAAGTTCGGGAGTGGGATACTTCCAGCGAAGGGTAAAATTGTTCCCAGCTTCATCCAAATCATCCATGGATTTCCATTTATCAAAAAACTCTCCTTTTCTGGTAACAGCACTTGATGGATTCCGATTTGGATTTTTCGATGCATGCTTGGCCTTCTCGTTCTCCTCATGGCTACTTGGAATCGTTGTAGGAGCAGACGAGAGACTTGTGTGGAGGGACTCTGATCGACGAAGTGGAAGACCAGTTTTAATTTGCTTTGATTGGTAGTTCAATTCTGGTGAGAATCGCTTCATTTCTGCCGAAGAATAGTTAGCGTGGTTGACTTTGCTGCTGGGAGCATTGTCTGGGCTGGAGGAATAGAGTTTTGAACTTTTGAAATTAGCAAATTTGTTAACCATGTGATTCTGTTTGTGAAAATTAATTAATTTGTAATCTGGTTTGGTCCGCTCGACCAATGGACTCAAGCTTTTTGAAATATTCTTGGTATAGAGGTGCTTGGATTTCTCGATTTCTTGGACAGCTTGACGAACGTTTTTTGGACCTTCAGGTCGTCTTTTCTCTTCCTTTGGACTCAATTTTGGGTGTGAAGCCAAATCGGAATCATCATCATCATCGCTTGCAGAGGACCCAGGCCAGGGTCTGGTAAGGACAGGGCTCATCGGGGCCATATTATTTTTCTTTTGTGGGGGTGATTTGACAAGGTGAATTGGGATAATGTCTTTTTCAATGGCTCTGGCCTTGAAGTTGGGAATCGCATGGTCCTGAGGACTGGCATCTAATTCGGAATTCAAATAATTGTTTAGGTCTTCAAGAATTTCATTGATTTCTTCCTCCTCTTCTTCTGAATCTTCAATTATCCGTTTTGGACGAGAAGAGCGACGACGGGGTTCCTCGGTTTTTGGTTTCGTGTCCATTCGCTAAAAATTAAAGTGTCAGTAATCCTGAGCTCATTTCTAAATTAAAAATTCTTTCACCTTTATTTTATCCTTTAAAGTTGCCAATTCTTGTTGAAGCGTTGCAACGCTGTTTCTCAGCTGAGAATTTTGTCGCGTGAGGGTGTCAACATCTATTGACACGCGATCCCAAGCGTCTAATTCAGCATGAACTTCCCGAGCCTCTCGAGCTCCTCCTAACTCCGCAGCCTAAAGAAATCAAACATAAATATCTCTCAAAAAACCGTAACAGTAAATTTTTACCTTTCGAAGTGATGCAGGGTTAAATCCAGCTTCTTCCAACTCACACTGGATGTGAACTTTGTGTCTCGGGCTCAGGGCTGATGCTACCCAGGTTGTTAGGAATCGAATACCTGTGGAAATTATGATTAGATTTCTGCTTTTTACGGAACTTTTTAAAGCAGAATTACCTTTGGCTTGGAAAGTCCCAGGTGGAGCAGACGAAATTGCACCTATAAGAATTTTGCACCTGATGGGCTCACCCAATCGGAGTCGGAGGGTTGAAATTGCCTCAGACACTTTGAAGTGCCCTTCAGCCCCACCTTCTGAACAGACGCAAGTCAGAATCTGGAGGAATGGATAAATCAGAAATTACCGCTACGAACTAGGATAACTTTTAGCGAAATTCCAGACTCACTTCAAGTGCAATTATTCTTGTACCGGTGACGGTAGACACCATAGCTGCTGCAATTGGATACAACCCGCCTGGGTATGTTGAAAGCTTAGACACGGCTTCTATGTTCCTGGAATGCAAAATAAAAAAAAATTAAAATTTTGAAACGCAAAAAAAAGCTGTTCTGTATTTAGAAGCTTGAGATATTTACCTCAAGCAAAGGCGGAGACATTGAAGACATTTTTGTTCATCCATGAATAACTTCCGCTGCTCTCGTAACCCCGTAACCTCATCCAGCCCATTTTGTATCAATTTCAATGCCTCCAGCGTATGTAGTACCCCCTCACAATGGACAGATATAAATTCTTGGACAAATGATGGATAGGCATGGCGTAGGTCGGCTTCTAATTTGAAGAGCAGCTCACTTCCGTTTAGAAACTTTCGCATGCTCATTTCTGGCGGTGTTTCCATCAGCCCTTCTCGATTCCTTTGATTTCTTGGTGGGGAGGAATTCCCATGTTGCCCTGTATGCTCAATGAGTACTGAAGAAGCCTTGGAATTGGGCCCGTTTGGAGATGGTCGGCAATGAGAAGAAAACAAAAGCTTGAGAGCAGCGATGTAGTCCTCAGCGTTGTAAAGTGGAGGGCGGAGGGTGACTGCTCCTCCTTGTGATTTTTTCAGAACCTGTAAAATCAGAATTCAGTGTTTGGTAGAGCTGGGCTCAGGTATTTTGCTATGTATTAATTGTTTATTATGCTGACCTCCGCCTTTGGAGTATTTTCCTGATGCCAAAATTCATCTTCCCACTCTGCTGGCATCTTCTTGACCCCTCGTAAAACTAGATTCACCGGTTCAAGACGCAGCGTGTGGTTAACGGATTAAATTACTTTCAATTTCGTCTTCGTGAGAATCTCTTCTTATTTCCTCCTACTAATTTCTTCCGGTGAGGGAGATGATGGGAGAGGACTGAAACAAGAGATTGGGAAGAGGGAGAGGGGAATGAGTCTGATTACTATGATTAAATGAATACTCATGCACGAGTAGAGTAGAGGAGTAACGGTGGTTCCTTCGTCTTGAAATTGCATTAGGTGTGACCCTCTCCTTTTCCGTTTCTTTAAATGACAAAGATCTTACTGTTGTCTTATTCCGCTTTTTCAAACCTGGTTTTCACCGAGTTTAAGAAATTAACTGAAAAAAAAATAATAAATTAGAAAGATAAGAACAAAAAACATTTGCATGAGGAATTCTACAGATGAGTATTGGGTATGAAGATGAGTTTTTGCAAGTTCATGCAAGACTGATCAAGAGAAAAAATTAACAAGGGGATTGGAGATCACAGTTATTCCAATTAGTATTCATGACATGAAGAAAATCGGTGTAATACACTAAATTACTACCGCACTTCCATGTCTAGATCCTGAAATTTAAAGTGGCTGGACAAGATTCTACACTCTTAATCAAAGCAGACACTCAATCGAATTTAATTTACATCCCCCTCCCCCCTTAAAAAAATCAAACAAAACAACTTTTGACTTTTGGGGAAAAAAAACTCACTTTCTGTAATGGGAAATGGAGAACGGGATGATAACGCGTGAGAAATCAAAAAGATCAACAAGATCTAATTGCATCGTGCTTTCCGACTCCCACAGTTCACCCATTGATATTTTCTATTGATAAGAGAGGCTTAACCTTCAGATTTCAGAAGCTGGGCTTTTACTAGTCCCTGCTTTTAAATTTTTTTAATAACGGCGAAAGGGAAATTACGAAAAAACAAATGATTTTCTTCAGGGAGAAGTAGAAAACGGTGGGAATGAATTTGGGACCCAAGAGCCAATGAACTTGAATTAAATACACGCCACCATGCTTCCTCATGTCTCGAGAAATTTAATTGTTGGATTCATGATGGGAAATAATAAGCAAATAAGAACGGAAGTAGAAAGGTTCCGCTACTCATCATTCATATTTTTTCGGAGAAAGAACAACGAAATTTCGAGCTCTTAATTATGAAACAATCAAGATGTACGAAAACATTTTCCGAGTTTCCACAAAATCCCCAGAAAAGAAGCATGGGAAAACACACTAGCCGTGAATGGACAAGGATAAAATTTTAAAAGAAGTCAAAGATCTTTTTACATTTTGCGCGATTCAGGATAGTAAATTTGCTTTTTCCAACTCAAATTTTTTGGTAACATAAGAAAGGGGGCCAGAACAATTAAAATGCTCCATCCAACCAACACAAATAAATTATTCTAACAATTTTTTTCGTTTTTGGCAATAATGGGTTGTTTCAGTTTTGGATTTCTTCTTTCGCAAATGAAATGAGTGGGGGCAGGAATGCTTGGGCCCAAGGAATATTTTAATTTTAAATTAAAGATCTCCAATGCTTTTTCTGACCCTTTAGAGTTTAAGCCTACGGTTCAGGTGACCACAGGGTCACACCTTCACCCTATTTTCTCAATAATTTACAAAACGAGTAAGACCTCATCCTTCTATAGCGTACTTCCTGAGGAACAATGGAACTCAGCCACCCTCACAGCGTCCGTTCCTTAACAATAATTGTTAACACATTCACATTATGAAAACAATAGAATTATCACACGGTGCCTCTATGTCTGCCTACACAGAAAAGTTAATATCCTCTCTGTCCTCCATTCTGCATGAGAAATTAGGAACCCGAGTTTACCGGTTGACTGTCTAACACACTGTGACGATGATCTGCGTCCTTTGACTTTTAATTCCTCACACCTCCTCTGTCTGCACTGTGGACTTAAGCAGGAATTATTGGAAAAACAAAAGAACTAATCTGGTTACTTACTTGTGTTACAAAGGATAATTTCAAACTTATAAGGGAAATGCAGCGGAATGGCCTCTCATCATGCGTATTTTCGGAACAGACGTTAGTAACCATCTATCACGTAATAGTAATAACAATGGAGGCTTAATTCTTTAATTCTCGTTCCGCCTGACTTGCTCCGGGCTCAAGTAATATCAAAAGTCCTTCTTCGATCAAGGGAAATTATTTGTACATACAACCTAATCACAATCGTGAATGGACCTCGACTGACTAAAAAACTTAGGTAAAGGAGGTTTACTATGATTTAAAATTATTTTGTTTATTTTCTAGCCTACACCATTTGAATCCTGCATCAGGGTGTTACGAAAGTTTTAATGTTGCAATGCTTGCATGTTAATGAGTCTTACTACACTTACCCTTATGACCCGGAGCAGAAATGAAACAAGGCTCACTTTTCCTCTTAGGTTTAGAAATTATTTTTTTTGCAATAAAAATCGGTATTCATTACCATTATTTTGAATTATAAAGAAAGAATATTGTTTTAACCAGGTAGAAAAATTTAAGAGCAGAAAAAAAAAGTCCACAGACCACAAAACGGAAATGTTGAATATTAATGTCACTACAGGCGGAAGTAAGCCATTACTCGAGTTCAGCCTGACATTATTATGCAACCAATCCTGACTGTGCTGTGCTTGAGTCAAGTCTCAAAGAGTCGTTCCTGTTTTTCCAATTTTTCGAAGAATCTGTTTGGAAAAATTATGGGTTCAATACACTTGGATGTGGAGTTGGAATGGTGGAAATGAAAGATTAATAAATGATATGTTAAGAAATGATGCTATTTGGAATGTAATTTTTCCTTCTGAACAGCATCTCCACGTGGATTTGTATTTTCATTTCTAACACTCAATGCTCAGGTTTCTTCAAAAGATCTGAAAGCTGGCATTTGGCACGGCCTGACTTCTGGATATGCAATACATTTGAAGTGAAATAATGTGACTGCCACCCCCACTGAAACAAAGCTTTTAAAATTTGAAAGATGAAGATAATCTTCAGCGTCTTTTTAAATTTATGATCGTCTACTTAAAGCCTACAGCTTCTCCTCCCATGGTTGCAGCTTTAGCTCATCGACCGATGGTTAGAAAGGTCCCGGAAGCGTACAAAACATCTGAATAAGCAAAAATTTTCGGAGTGTCAAACTGGGCGGAGAGGCCCTACAATTCGAAATACTTAAATAAAGCTTGGACTTGCAAGAGCAACAAAAGCCTTGCTTTTTAATACTTTGTAGATGAAGCTCTCAGATGCCAAGAAGACTTTCATTCAGTTTTTCCTATATATCTTTAAGCAAAACTGAAAAATGTAAACGACAATTTTTTATCCAAACTCAGGAAAGACTCGGAGACTTCCATGTTTAATTTAGTTGGAACAACATACTCTGTCTAAATCCCACAATCTGTCACTTATGAATTCGAGCTGAAGTTTACGGAAATCGGGGTGGAGCGATTTACGGTCCCAGACTCTTCTGCCAAGTAAAAAATCAAAGCGAATCGGAAAAGGAATCTTTCGCTGTGCAATTGGATCTGATTAAGATAAAATGCAACTTACTCTTTCTTCTGCAGTTTTGTTTTCCAAGTGCGTGTATCTCTCACTACTGACTCTACTGTAGTGGGTAGAGGATTTATAGGATGAACTCGAGTCTGAGGTCACGGAAAACGGTTTCAGCGAGAATATGTGAGGTTCCGCAAATCAAGAAGCATGTCAAAAATAGAAAAAGATTCGTTTCACTCTGAAGTTTCTGCCTTATAAGAATTCTTTGAAGTGTGTGGTGTCTACCACTGCTCAATGCAAAACTTCGACTGTTGAAAAACGAAGAAGTAGAGCTTCCATGTGCCAAAAATCTCCTCCTCATTGTTGCTGGTTGATGGTGGGATTATTGTTGTCAGCCTCGAGGGGAAAGGAGTCTAGATCTCCTCGGCACTTTTATAAAAAGGCCTAAGCAATCAAAAATTGACAGGAATGGGACTTTAAGTGGGAAAATCACGGTGTAGAAAAATCAGGGTCAAACCCAACACACACACGCAGGTGGTTCTAATTTATTTTTTTTAAAGCATCATAAATCAAGAAATAAAAAATGTGCATTTTGAATTTGCTAAAAATAAAATTAGACAGTTTGGCCTTATTCCCCAGACAAATGTATTTATAAACTGCAACTTCTCAGTTGGTATCATATATAATTAGAGAAAACGTTACTAATGTAACCCACCTGTCGACTCAAATCAAAATTATCATTTTTCATGCTATAGCTTTTACTTCAGAAAAATAAATTCAGCGCAGGATTTTTAAGAAAGTCAGCAAGATTTCGGATTTAATTTAATAAACCATTTTAATTTTAGTTATTTCCAGATAAAATTTATTCTTTGCCGAGGAAAACAAGAGCTTGGATTGTAATTCCGTAAAGCAGGAGTATACGTGCTTTCACTCCTTATGTTTTATTACGGCAATTAACATAATTGTAATAAATTTTAAGGATAGATAAAGTTTCCTTTTGCAAAATTAAAAGTTGGTGCTAATTACTTGGAGGTTTTTAGTTGAAGCTTCCCCTCGATTGCTTTAGAAACTGAAACCTAGGATAATTATTTCGTCCAAGTGAAATGGACCATTTCCTTTTTCCCCACCTTCTGACTGAGCTTGAGTTTAGCATGATGGTGATGGAGTGATGGTAAATTCAATGCTACCTGAGTACTCCACTCTCACTGATTAATTATCAAGGGACACGATACACGAATTTCTGTGATTACAATTGGTTCCAAAAAATTAACAACTTTCACCACCGCTTCCCACTCTTCCGACCAAAATTAGCAATGCCATTGTCATTCAATTCTTTTCTTTTCTTTTGGAAATCCACGATTTGTCACCCTCATTAATATGATATTTATATGTGAGTGGAGCCTTCGCCTTCTAATCTACCACGCTTTTTGCTTTTAAAAATTTAGGAAACTTATACCTTTCAGCAATAATCTTGAATGGTAATGGAAAGGCGTATCCCTTCGCTGTTCCCTTGCAATTTATTGACAAGTTTCTGTAAAAATAAGAGGTGAGGATGGGGATAGCTGAGGATGATGCATCATGTAGACCACACCTACGCCCTCCTGTTTCACTGCAGACTCAATCATGACAGAAGAATGAATCTTCACGTCTGCTTCCTGGGAGGAACGGATCTTGAAGCTTAATTTTTAGACCTAACGGCTGTTAAGAAAATCAGAGCTTGATGAGGGATGAATGAGATTCTAAAAATTACTTCTTCTTTAAATCTTCGACAACTTGACAAGTTAGATGGTGATGATGAGGCGGATGTGCTAGAGAAATTGTAAAAGTACACAAAAGGGATTACTGATGTGATGATGAGGGGTGTTGCCCGTTTTGGAAACTTTGTTTGGATGAAATATTTCTTCCTAAGATAAGCTAAATGGCTCTTCCACTTTCTTTCCCTAATGCCTAATCTCCATAATAAAATTGCATATAAATCGCAGATTTACCTCTTGTCTCGTGTGTAGGTGGAGAAAAGTAGAGATCAAGCAAGTTCTCAAGTAGTTAATCACTAGAAAACAAAAGATTAGGGTTACGTAATGTAGAGGCAAGGAAAGATGAATGGGATCAGGTGTGAAAAATATATGTCATCCTCCGTAATTTTCAACTTGCGCAGTTCTGAACGTCCTAGAGGCAAATTAATTACAAAACCTCTTCATCACCCAATTGGAATTGAAAGACTCATTCTAGCCAATTGGTGGGACGAGGTTTTAATTAACTCCACTCATATCATTATGAATTGTGGAGTCATCAGCGATCAATCCTAACAAAGAACAGTAGCTTAATAGTAATTTCAAAAAGGGCAATTAGGCTCTAAGCTGATTAAACCAACACTTTCGTGGGCGCCCACGCTTGCTTTTTTTTTCCAGGATATTACAAAAAAAAAAATTAGCGTCAACATTTTTGGCAATATGCTGTACACGTCATATGCTGATTTTTTAAATGCCTTCTCAAACTAGATGGGTCCATAAGACCAGCTTTTGAAATTTGTGAAATTTCAAAAAATTTAATAACTTCATTGTATTTCAATTATTTTTTCAAGGAATTTGGAGGGGTCGAAAATGCGGATACTCCTGCTACCGGTAAGGCTAAGTTCACCATTAACTTTGCTGAAGTGGGGACGGTTCTCACAATTTGATCATTAGAGCTAGCAACTCAAAACTAAAATAATTAATGAAAGGCCCGAAATTCAGTTCAAAGTTTTTCCGACCCGGGAGGGAATCAGGAGCAGATGTTTTCATATTTTCGTCAATTTGTGATACACTGTCTGTACTTCCTGCTTGCATCCTTATGGAAAGCGGGTTGTAATGATGACGGATTTATCTTGATGACGGAAATCTTGGATATTTACCTTTAAATTCGTGCCTCAAAGATCAACTACTGGAGATGTGAAGAAAGGAAGCACATGGAACCGTGCAGGGAAAAACAGAGGAATGAGCCCAAGGCTTTCGGTGTTTTTGAAGCCCATCAACCCGTCCACAAAACCCCAAATGTCAAACCCAGAAAGAAACCTTTAGCTGCCCAGCAGGGTCTTATTTTCCTTCAGAAATTCCATTGGAGAAGATCTCAACCTCATCTTTAACAAACCAAGGAAAGGAGGGAGGAAGACCAAGTTCTTAGCAGCCTACCACAAGCAGATCACCTTCCAAAGGAGAAGGACTCTGAAGCTGTTCCTTAATAAAGAAAGTTTATACTCTTCATTTCCAACATTTGATTTGAGAATCGGATTCCAATTTCATCCAATCAGATTTAGTAGGGCCTGATCAAGAAGCTTTACCGAGGCAGCAGGATACTTTCGTGTCTCATCCTCGTCATCATCATCAAATCTCCAGATTTATTCTGGGAGTCAGTCGGGAGCGCAAAAAGCGAGCACGCAACTGCATAGTTTTTCCTTTAGCTCGTGCCTAATCAGTGCTCCTGAAGATGTAGGCACACGAACAACCTAATAAACCAAGGTAAACGCCAAGCTAATTTTTTTTTTTGCGAAGGATCCTCTGTTCTTCGGAAATCACTATTTTCACCAGACGTGCAAAAATTATCTCCTTAAGCTTTTAGCTTCACTCCGCTCCCCCTTCTACTTTTTCCAACATCTGCTCTACATATTTTTTGTTTTAGTAGATTTGATTGAAAAACGGGTGAAAGACTTGAAGGAGCAACTACTACTACAGAGTGTGAAGAAGAAAATTTTCTATTTTTCCTCTTTTGTTAAAAACAGAGGTTTCTGTAATTTGAGAAGAAGATTTCTGCCAAAAGAATTCAACGATGTGAAAACAGAAGACTCCTGTTTAAAAATTCTGAGAAAAAAGAAGATTACAAGGAATGCCTCAAAAGAAAGGATCGTCAGATTTCTCATGACAGAATATTTTGCAGTCCTGGAACGCTTCACTTCCTCTGCGACTTTGACATAATTGTGCACTATGTTGGCCTTAGTAAAAGAAAACCGAGCAAGTGAAAAGTGAAAGTCAGAAAACTGAAGCAAGTGAAATGTCGCTAGTCAAAACCTGCTGTGGCCTCTGGGATCTTAAGGATGGAGCAAGGAACATTGCCATCATTTCTATGGTAAAAAAATTATTTCAAATCCTAAAAATCAAGTGCTTCCGATTTACTGAATTTGTACAGGCCTCCTTCAATCTTAATTTAGTAAATTCCTGCTGACATACGAAAAATTAAGCTGAAGTAGCATCAGGTGTATTATGGGCAACATTTTACCTTGAGAAGCTAAAAATGACATGAGAAGAGAAATGGCGTTTCTTTTTTCGCTTCATCCTCCAATCCTTGACTCTTAATTGACGTTTATTATGATGATCCTTATTTATTATCCTTCGTACAGTATGTACTTTATCAATTTTCATGGCATCTTAACAAAAGACAGATCTTCTGAAGTTTATGATCAAAACAGACCTTGTACTTCTTACATTTTTCATCCAGTGAGCTTAATCCGAAAGAATATTCGTGTAAACTCATGAGGATGTTTATTCCTTGTGTATACAGTATGGTGTAAAGTGATTTTTGCATGAAAAATTTTCAAAACTATGCTACCAAAGAAGGGCCTTGGGACACTTGTACTGAGGATCAAACAGATTATAAATTTTCTCTTCGTCAATACGGCTGAAGCTTAAATGGAGAAAGAAGAGCTTGATTATTCATGCCATCATAATAGGCTGTTTAACCATCATACCTTCCTTTCTTCCAAAGAATAACAGGAGGGCTTTTCTATTGTTATAACCTCCAGTTTGATCTTTTGATTACGTCGTGACTTTACTCAACAATTCCTCTTGATTGAAAAATGGAAATTTTTAAATTTATTACCCCGACCACTCGCTCACTCTGACAAATGATTCTGTAAAAGTCGTTACTTGTGTCCACAAACATGACCCCTCAATCGCCAACAATTTAATCCTCACACCGAAAATTTTAATTCTGTGATGGCTCAAAATCCAACCTGGAATGAGTAGGTTATGCTTAAGCACATCAGCGTCGGTTCCTCCGATCCTCCTTAATGACTTTTTCTTCCTGCTATCAAAAGTAATTTGTGAGGGTAAAAGGGTTGAGGCATCATTTACTTCGGAAGTAAATATTTGCAATTCCTAATTAGCTCTTCTTCACTGCTCATGCAAAAATAGTGAAATGTCAAATTTGAGTACTTTGGAAACTAATTAGCAGGAGTTTAACGAGGATCCATCAAAGATTCCCTGTCCGACAGAGAGAAAAGATAATGGCCAGTACTGATGATGTTTGAAGGTGTGGTCTTCCATCACTAGGACTTCAATGGATTAGGCTTTTTAAACTTTTACCAAGTTTGGAGTGAGAATAACTCAGCTTTCTGAATCTGATAGCCTTAATTTGTCAAAATACTGTAGAAAAGACAAGAGCTTCAAGAGGACTTGAGTTGTAATTCCTGTAGTAATCGCCCTTATAAGGGCTGAGGTCATATTCTGAAATTGCTATCTTAAAGGGACACACAAGCCTCTTGGGCGTGATAAAAAATGTTTTTTTTTATAAAACAGGCATAAAATTATTTTTTCTATTGTTTCTTTAGGCATACGATCTCTTTGCAGCGGCGGCTCTTCTTCTCGTTCTCCTTTTACACGTTCCACATCTTCCATGGATCAATCCACCAGAACCTACAGAATGTAAGTTTAAAATGGATACATTTAAAATTCTGAATATAATTAAAAAAGGCTAAATAAAAATTAATTTGCAAATTAATTTTGAGAAATCCGGTTGAACAATTCCGGATAATTACCCGTAATATTTAATTCGAACTGTTGCCTCTGTTTAAAAAAAAACCTTTTTTTGCTTTCGAGCGCTCTGAAGGACCTATTCATTAGCGCTCGTTGATTTATTGTTGCTGATTGGTACCATTAATTACTTTCAGATTACCAAGTCATGCTGATTCTGTCCATTTCCATACGAATGATTCATTTAATCCCTAGCTTCCTCCTCTTGTACTCCACATGGGAAGTAAGTGAGACAAAAGAATCGGTTTAATTAGTCCCATACTAAGAGACGAAAGCCTTTGCTAACAAACTATTGTTGATGACTTTGATTTTTGAAGGAAGTTGAGCGTGGGGTGGGATGCTGGATTTTCCTGGCCTTTTGTGACGTGGTTCTCCATGGCTCTTGGATTCCTGTTCCCTTCATCCGAGAATGGCCATTGGACAAAACAGTCATTCTTCTCTCTTTCATCATTCTAGGGATTTTCATAATTATATATTTCATGCACGTGGTTTCCAGCTACCTAATCTGGTTAAAACTTAAAAATAAGGACTTGAGAGCGAGGAGACGCTTGAAAGAATACTATTGAAAATGATGCCTTGGAACGGAATTCAAAGATTTAGAAATTAATAGAGTCCCTTGGAAAAGTAGCTTGTTACTACTGGATTATGCCGTTTGGTGGGCCTTATACAGTTTTGTGTTATTATTTGCAAGTAACTTCGTATTTTTTCCTTTTCGTCTATAAGTCATACACGGGAAAGGTGCAACTCATTACTCAAATTAGCAAATCAGTATTTCACTTAACTAAGTTAAATC
>JABASM010001748.1:0-13171 GCA_019776545.1 Brachystomella parvula | reverse complement strand
CTCCGCAACCAGCATTGATCTCAGGCCAGCCCAGCAGAGAGAGATAGAGACTCTAACCACTAGACCAGGGCGCTCCCCCTCCCTGTCACCATACTATACAGTATCTTAAGCTGATACCACCGGGATAGGTTATTTAGCATTTTTTCTTTCCAGTCCTTATTTTTGGCCAATACTGTACGCCTGCAAAAAACACAAGAAAACTAATAGCTGAAGCCGTCATGTATGAATGCGAATTTTTCGTTTGAATTTTTTTCTCGCCTACGCTGATTGTGTGCTGCATGAAATCTTGGGAACTGGGAAATTTGGGAAAGATAAGACTAGGGAGCCTAAGGCATTGGACTATTTAAAAGTTCGTATATTACGCTTACTTGACACTTTGATCCCTCATCCTTGACTCCTTAAGCTTAATTTTTAATTCTAATTTTCCAGATTGCAGACAGTCGGATCGAGTGCCTCCAGTTTCTTATACGAAAAATTCGACGAGAGAAAGAAGATTTAGAAAAACAAGTCATGTGTCTGGAAGGAAAGATTTCAGAGCGTGGAGACACCATGGGTAATACGCAAGGGAAAGGAGGGGATGGAGTTGGTGTGAGTGGAGGTAGTAACCTGGAAGTGGCTCTTCAAACTGCTCATACTGCAACTCAACATTCTGCAGAAGAGAAACATTGATTTGGAGGAAAAACTCAAAAATTCGATTTGTATGTGAATTTTTTAAGAAATTTCCAATGCTTTCGATAGCTAATGATTTAGTTTGATTTTTGATTTTGATTTCCCGCAGTGTATGATCATCAGAAGCTCATGAAGGGCGGAAAAATGAGCAAGGAAACTGTATGTCACGGGTCAGACATGGCCCGGCCCCTTCGGGGCCCGGCCTTGAGATCTTTGTCTCAAGCAATCTGAGCGACGGTCGGGCGCTGGGTCCGGTCTGCATGAATCTCTCGTTACAGTCGTATGAGACTCGAAGGGAATTTTCTGTTTGATCCAGGATTTCATAGTATAGCCGTTGATTATTTGTGGCGGATCAGGGCAGACGAGGGCTTCGCATCGGGGTGGTAGTCCGTCCCGTTTTTAGTACCAGGTCAGAAACGAGGTCTCGATGACCAACTGTCACGTTCCCTTCGAGGCATGAGTATCGAACTATGCTCTGGTATCTATGCGTTCCGTTTAAAAGAGGTATTTCCCGTTTGGTACTTGAGCTGGGAGCCCACATTCTAAATCTGAAAATTACAAATCAAGAATTTTCAGGCATTATTTGTTTTATCACGCCATTGGTTTCGCTCTCGACGGTTTCCTTATTAATAGCGCGAGCGCTATTCATGCGAATGCAATGTCCGTGCGTATCCACGTTATGTCAGAAACAGTTGGGCGGATTGACTTAATTTTTGGTATATGGGAGCACTTTAGGGTCCCTCAACCTTCGCCATTAAGTTTCAAAGCGATCGGTGAGTCGGTGATTTCTTTCGATTTTCGGTGCATATGTGTGTATGGGCATATGTGCATACGGTGCATATGGTACACCCCCTTATACACCCGGTTCACCCAGTATACCCCGCATGCACCAGGGACACTCGCGCTATTCCGGACATCTGTGTTGCACTGTTTATTTCGCATTCAAAAAGAAATTGAGGTTGCTAAGATGTGGAAAATCTATTTTAGCGAATCCGCGCAAACGCAAAGCTAAGAGCACCGACGAAACTGAATTTGTTCAGTCATTCGGTTTCGATCATGTTTTAGTTTCTTTTGTGGTTTGTGCTGTCAACCTTTTGAGTTTTCTCCTTTTTTTATTTTAAAAGTTTGATTTTTCCTTATTTTGAAGAATGTTATGTGGTTAGGTTGTTAGTTTGAGAATTTCGAAAACTGAATTGATGAAAATTCAGTTTTGAGTTTTCATCCTTTTACTTTCGGATTTCGAATTTTCGAACCTGGATGTTGAACTCTCAATTTTTTTTCGAATTTTCAAAATTATTTATTTTCATACCGAACTTTTAAGTTTCGGGTCACCAGCAGACAACAACAGAAAAAGACAATGAAGGCTGGCAACTTGGGAAAAATGAAGGCGGGGAACAGAAACTGCGGCATCCGTATTTCTCTTTCAGTTCTCTTTACTTGTTTTAACTTTTTGGAACAATCCTAGCATAGGTTCCCCCTTAGGATTTTCTCACAAGAGAAATTCCCGCGCTAACTTAACAAACCTATAGTAGAACTCAAAAGTTTTGAAGGTTCAGGCTAACCCCCTGCTTGGGTAACCCCTATACTAAAGACATTAAAGGAAAAAAGCTACGTTGACACGTGTAACCCTCAAGCTGGTTTTTAAATGTTTTAATTTTGAACGTCCGCCATGCTTTTGTCAATGACCAGTAGTATTTGGTATTTTTTTCTGGTCATCCTTGCTGTCATCGGGAACATTACTGCTATTGATAAAGTTAATGTTCATTGGGAATATTACCGTCGTTGGGAATATTACTGCTCATTGGGAATATTACCGCCATTGCAAATATTACCGCCATTGGGAATATTACTGTCATTGGAAAAGTTACTGGTCATTGGGAATATTACCGCCATCGGGAATATTACTGTTCATTGGGAATATTACTGTCATTGGGAAAGTTACTGGTTATTGAGAATATAACCGTCATTGGGAATATTACTGCTCATTGGGAATATTACTGTCATTGGGAAAGTTACTGGTCATTGAGAATATTACCGTCATTGGGAACATTACTGTTCATTGGGAATATTATCGCCATTGCAAATATTACCGCCATTGGGAATATTACTGTCAGTGGGAAAGTTACTGGTCATCGGGAAAAAGTTACTGGTCATTGGGAATATTACCGCCATCATGAATATTACTGTTCATTGGGAATATTACTGTCATTGGGAAAGTTACTGGTTGTAGAGAATATAGCCGTCATTTTGAATATTACTGCTCATTGGGAATATTACTGTCATTGGGAATATTACTGTCATTGGGAAAGTTAACGGGGGTACCGGGTGTATATGCTGGTGTACCGGATGTACATGGGGTTGTACCTGGTGTATATGGGGGATAACCGACTCGAAAAACCACGCATACTATAAGCAGGTAGTGATGCAGCTTCATGTGTCGGAAAAGAAATGGTGCGATTTTGTAGCCTTTTCACAACGGCTGGATTCTCGTCCATTTCCTCTTTACGCTGAACGTTTTCACAGAGAAACAGTAGAACGATGGAATAAAAAGAAGAAAAATTTGGTTAAATTCTACGTGGAAGATCTCACTCCAGAGATAGTGAAGTCAAGGATGGCAAGAAACCTGGAAATTTGACAACCCCAATATCGACTTGAAGCAACGAACTTATTAATATCGCTAGCTATTCATGCGTATGCAATGTTAGTCCGGAGGTCCGTCTGTCCGTCCGGTAGTTTTCTCAGCAACGGATGTATGTATGTTTAGTGGAAAGGTAGGAAGCCTATTAATTAGACACAGCAACTGATGATCGGATTCACTTGATTTTTTTGTGTGAGTTCCTGAGGATACCTAGATGTGCCTTGTTAAGTTTTAAAGTAATCGGTGAAGTTTTTGCGGATTTTCGATTTTTTGGGTACATGTGTATATGGTGCATATGTGCATACGGGCTTATGGTGCATATGTGCATATGGGCTTATGGTGCATATGTGCTTATGCGCTTACGGGGCTCGAATACAAAAACAAATCATTCTCCACGCATACAACTTAATCACCTACACACCCAAAACCCCCAAACACACCCGGCACACCCTCGCGCTATTTCGTACGTCAGTGTTTGCACGGTTTATTCACTCTGAAAAAGAAAAAGGAGGAGAAGCCTTGTCCCACAGTGACCAAATGTTTGGATAACCCTTTATAACCGAATGCTATCACAAATTATTTTTCAATTTCTACGGCATTTGAACAAAATCTATCATTTCAATTAAATTATTGGTTGTTAGTTTTACTTTTAATACCATAGTTTGCATTATTGAAGTAAAATTTAGGGGAAGAGAATTTGTGATTGTGGCGACGCGGCGTAATGCATGGCGACGCCCACGCGAATTTGGCCCAGAAACTCTTGCCTGGCAAAGGAAAGGTTCATATGAGCTAACTCGTCCTTAAGTATAAACTTTTGTATATTAGGGACTTTGCCACTAAAAGCTTTTTTAAATTGGCCTACGAATTTGGCTTACGAGGCCATATAGTTTCTTGTTAAAAGTCGTGCATTTTATCAAAAAACCCGATTCGTAGGCCGATTTAAAAAAGCCTTCAATCGCAAATCCCCTATTCTCAGAATTTCAAAACGCGTTGGGTAAGCCCTTGTCTTCTGAGTATGCCAAAATTCGAATAAAATCGCTCATGACCCCTCACCGTTCTTCAGTGATTTGCGCGTAGGGAGAAGCAGGGCATTTGAAAATTGAAGTACGAACCAGGACGATTGCTAATCTGATATCCTGCTTAATTTTGAATTCGAACGAGTAGAGCGGACGCTATAACCCTTTTCGTCTACTCTACCATCCCCTGCCTAAGAAAAAAACCCACGTGTAGAGAAGAGCAAAGGTGAAGATAGGTGGAAGTGGGGTGGAAGATGGAATTAAAATTCTATGTATTTTATACGAAAAAAACTCTTCCCATAGCACTGGACTCTTTTTTCATATTGTTGTTGTATTGTTATGAACCAACGAAGCTATGATCATCCTCTTCCTACGTAATGACGACCTGGACACTTCTGATGAGGTATATTCCCATGCTCTTCCTTAGTTGAATCAAGAGGATTGCGTACAGGAGCGTATATTGCAGTAACAATGCCATGCTCACCAAACACGAGAATTTTTAGAGATTCATAAGAGGGAAACCCAGCAGTACTCAGGTGAGCACCCCACATGTGATTCAATAGGAAAGGCTTCCTATTCTTAATCAGTGGACGCAGGGAGGAAAGGACACGCAGAAACTCTTCCAAAAATAAAATCTCGGTGACAAGTATTTAACAACCAAGAAATCTCAGAATTTTGGCAGAAAGAAGGTAAGAAAGTAAAATTTGAATATTCGCACCTGGAAGAGGAGGGACTTAGAAAGTAAATGGAAGCCAAAGCCAATCCATTTAACGGGGTTCTCAATAATGATCGCTTCCCATTGTTACACAAGTCTATTGTTAGCCTCGTCTCCTCCTCGTCCCCATCATACCTTGCTATAAGAAGCAATCAGTCAAAAGGAGAAGGCGGATGACTTGTGATTATATAGACGTCTCCCGCTGTGTGACCAATTCTTTCCATTCAATTCTCATTGTCTAAATCAGAGCCTCTCCTCTCCCATTGGTCTAAAAATTGACCACCACCACCGTCTAAAAAAATTATTTTCTGAAGAGGGAGGCAATAAATTAAAGGAAGAAATTAGCATGCGCAGCATTTCCCATCAAATATTATTTTCTTGTAGGGAATCACAGTAATCTGATGCAGATTTTCTATTGAAAAGAAGAAAAAAAAATTCGTAATGGGAAGAATCCTTCTATGAATACGTAATTGGGTGTGAAGGAATTGGAGGGCAGGAATGTCGTAGTATCAGCTCTCCATCTTTGACTAGCTTAAATTATGTAATGAGAAAAAATGCATAGTTTTCTGGTCAAAAATTCTATGTAATTGGGTTCGGAATGGTTTGAAAAAGTGGTGGTTAGATTTGATTAGTTCTACGACACGCTTCCATTTCCCAAATCTTTTATTTTTTATCCAGCATCATCTGCAGCATTTTATGGAATCTCGGATTCCGGAATTCGCTCCACCAATCATCCGTCTGCAAAATGCTCGTACGCAATTTCCGAGATTTTGATTCTGCTCTTTCCCAAAAATCCAAAGTTTTTTCCCAGTTGGGGATTTCTCTGTATAATTTTATTGTTATTCTTGATCCATCTCCCCATTGTTTTAAATTCCCTTCAAATTCACCTCATTATTATTATCAGTTGTTGTAGATTGTAGTGAGTTGGGAAGGTCGAATAAAAAAAAGGGAAAAAATTTTATAGCTCCCAGAAGATGAGAAATTTCATCTCTTCTGCCGCATCTGAGGAAGATGGAGACGATGCTTTTATAAGATGTCCTTCAGTTTTTATTATTTTTCTTCAGAGGTATTCTTTGTAGATTAAGACCTCTTCCAACGCTATTCTTTCCTCATTAGAGTAAATTTCCAGCCGAGGCATTCACTATCCCCTAACATGATAAAATGTTTTTTCCCATCTTCTGTATAGTTATTTTTCGCTCTTTGAAGTTAAAATGGCGCTAATGAATGAGGCGAGTCAAAGTGCTCATTTGCATAACCATTTTTTCGCATAGTGGAGGAGAGGATGGGAGTCTCATGGTGATTATTTGGGAACGGAATCATTTACCTGGAGCCAGAGGAAAAGTGACCATAAATAATATCCCAGGTGCTTAGGAATAGAATAGAATTTACAGACTCGACCGCAGATCACACGCCGCTTTCTTCTTTTTTCCAACTCAAAAAAACATAAACACTCAAGTCAGTATATCCCACCAATGTCTCCTGCGAAAAAATAGAAAGAATTTTTTTTTTCTTACCTTCAGACCTTGACAAAGAATTAGCCATTTAACCTCTGCTTCGTGATGCCGTGGTTTGAACTTGGTTTTTTTTTTTGTAGGCTAATGCTCACTCAAAGCCAAAATTTAAAATCAGATGTGTAAGATTTTATTATTTGATACTGAGGAGGGAAGTGTATGACATACGTATCACGTTTTGAGATTCTGAGGCAAGGAAAAGTTTACACGTCCATTATGGCGGGTTTACATCGCAAAATTCCCCTCGGTTTCTAATTGACTCTTATGGAAATCACCGAAATTCCCAGGCTTGGGTCGCCCTGTACTTTAATGGGGGTCTTTGCAGACTAATCATGCGTAATATAAATTCATTCGAAGTGGGGTACCGCTTTCCGCGTTTCTCAGATTTCTGAAAGCGATACGCATCTCATACGCTTCCCTTCTCAGGTCTGACTTGATTGATATAGAAAAACTTAGGAATAATGGTGGTCCCGCATTCACAAAAATTCGCATGCGTTTGTTGACAGTGTTCGCTTGCACGATAGTTTTGAGGTTTCATCTACACGCAAGGCGATGAGTAAATTGTAGGGAATTGGATTCGCAATATTGGAGGCGGTGAAATCCTTTGCTGACAGTGTTCGCTTGCACGATAGTTTTGAGGTTTCATCTACACGCAAGGCGATGAGTAAATTGTAGGGAATTGGATTCGCAATATTGGAGGCGGTGAAATCCTAGGTATAATTCCTTAACAACTCTTCTAGTCAAAATTTTTAGGATTTAGGGCAAAATAGAAAACAGAAAATTAGAACAAAAAAATGAGCATTAATTTCCTGTTGTGAAATTTTCAAAAAAGGCAAGATTTTCAGTCTCATTTTATTGCTGTCGTTTACGGCCAACTGGCGTTCCGGAAATGTACGGCGTGTCCACAGAAACAGTGCACCGGAGAAATTTTGTACCTTTTTTAATGTTACATAATCGATATTTCGAAAAAAAAATTTTAGTAGTTCCACTTCAAGTATAATTTAGCTTTAACCTTAACACTTGATTGCTGAAGTCGTCCTGCTAAAAAAAATCAGAAATACTGAATTTTTAAATATTGAAAAACTGGAAAATTTTCTCCGGTACACAATTTCTGTGGACACGCTGTATTTTGCTGATTTATTTTCTGAATGCAGGTGTAGGTGTGGGTGAACGAATGCAGGTTTCATTTTCCCAGTATTCCTTGAACTTGGTGGAACTCGACTGAATTATAAAGTGGATCCGATTATTTTGTGAATGAAAACTTGTTCATTCATAATCGAGATTATGTAATAAATGGGTAAGAAAATGGTTTAATTTTTTTTCAAAACCGGATCCAATACGGTACGAGTCGTACGCTATGGAGACTTGCTTCAGTAGGAATGAGAACCTAACCTTACGCACTTTTCCGCCTCTACAACCGGATAAAATAGAGGCAAGTCATGATGAGCGAGCAGGTTTTCATGGTCTGGTTTTTTAATATTTTGGAGAAAAGTTGTTACTCTCACTTTTAAGTCTCTCTATTTCCTGCTCTTGATTTTTCATTTTCAGGTAAAAAATTTAAGGCCAGACAGACAGAAAATATGTCTTTATTTTGATAATCCTTTATTTTGCACGTAAGGATTTTTTAGCTCCTTTTTTTTAAAAAAATATTTTTTCACAAACGCCCACTTCCTAAGTAGAAAATCATAAATTGGAGGGCCTAGTAAATATAGTTTTCCACTTTGACATAATAATCATAAACTTTATGGCACCCTTGGGTAAAGGGCTGAAGGAGAGGGGTACTGCAAAAAAATAACAAAAAATTACACAAGATTTTTACACCTACTTAAAAAGGATGGAGAAAACTTTACTCTTCTTAATTTTTTTTTTTTTTTTTTGAGAAGAGGAAATTATATTTTACAACAACAAATGGGATTTTCCTTAAAATATTTTTATCCGTCGGACTGTAGATAAGTTTCTATGCAATCTTCCACCTCACCTGACTCTCCCTATATTATTCCTTGATGATGAAGGTAGAAATGGCCTGGAGGGAGTAGTGGATCCAATTTCAGACGAAAAAAGATTAGGATCATCATGAGGAATGACCCACGCTCTTCTTCACCTCCTTGCTACTCGCTCATTTCCTAAAAAAAACTACTGAAACAATTCAAAACCTCAAATTGCATGAGGGCAGAGTAAATTTTTTTTAAAGCAGAAATTCCGTTGCAAAAAATATGAATTATGACTCTCTGGTTCTCTTTCCTACCGCCTGCTGCTCTTGTTGGACTTTTCTAATATCAAAAACAATTCAACTTTGCCCCTTTAAATAATTATTCATCTCCTAACCAAAAACATTAACGGACCCTCACCTGCTCCCTTAAAACCATCTTTACAATAAAATTTTTACAAAAACCCAAAAAAGGATGAAAAATAGTTCCATGTCAAAATCCCAATTGTTAAAACCCCAATTGTCAAAATCCGTTTGTCAGAAAATCCCCTTAGGTTCACTCACTCTAAAAATAAAATCAAACTAACAGGTTCTGCAAAGCTATAATTTGTAGAAGGGATTTTTACATGAAGAAATTTTCAAACGAGAGGATTTTCTTATAAAGAGGGATTTTCGCGGAAGAGATTTCACATAGGGAATTTTTACATAAGGGATTTTCGCGGAAGAGATTTCACATAGGGAATTTTTACATAAGGGATTTTTGCACAGGAATTTTATGTAGATTTTTACGTGGGGAGATTTTCAAATAGAGGAGATTTTTGCAGAAGGGATATTCACAGAGTAGATTACCACATTAGGTATTTTCACAAAGATTTTTACATTATTTTTTTACATTTTTACATTTTTACCTATTAAGACTTTTAGATAGGAAGATTTTCTCATTAGAATATTTCCAGTGTCAGGTGAAAATGCCGAAAGCAAAAATCCCAAACGCAAGGATCCCAAATGTGGAAATCCCAAATTTGAAAATCCCAAATGTGAAAATGACAAGATTGCAGGGACTTTAGAGTTTTTTAGGTGTTAGGTCGACACGCTTTCAAGCATGGGGTCCTTCAACTCAACAGCCGCTGCAAACTTGTTATTTTTACATTTGGGATATTCACATTTGGGATTTTTGTTTTCGGGATTTTCACATGGAACCGAGGTTTATGAAGTGATTTTCACAGAGAGATTTTTTGCAGAGGGAATTTTCAGACAAGGGTTTTTTTCCTGTGACGAAAAATCTCTTTCCGACACTATTCTTTTCAAATTGAAGTTTTTTGCAATTTTCCTCGGTTCACGGTGGCGGTAGGGATGTCATGAACGTTAGAATTCTAGGTCACCGTCGGTGTGGGGGTGATAATCAAAGGGGTGAAACTAAGAATCAAAATATTTTTGATCACGGTAAAATGGTGATGATGGTGGTGGTGAATCAATTCAGGATAACTACGACAGGAGGAAGGTGTAATTTTTAAGGGGAAAATTCAGACTGTCCCGTTATTATTGTGTGTTCAACTTCTTATGAGCTACCACTCATTTTTTCCTTTACAAATTAATGATGGGTCATGAAGATCTATGGGTAATTTAATTGAGCCAAAACGGTGGTTCTTATTCCTAATATGGACTAGAGCAGGTTCCCACGCAACTGGATCATCATTACGTGAATCTTTTAATTAGGTCCTTGGACATTCTAATTACTCTAGCAGATTAGGAATTTCCGAATTTCGAATCATGAAAAAACTGAGTGAGTTTAATGAAATGGAGATTTCGGCAAGGATTCGAAGAAACCAAAATCCTATGTGTTCTTGAAATAAAAGTGTAATTTCTTATCTTTCTTCATGATCTCCATCTGTTGCTGCTCTCTTTTTACTCTTTCCAAGTTTTATGAGGCACAGAGGTGAGTCAGTCGTCCAGCCCCAGTCACTTACCATTTCTTTTGTTCTCTGGAGCTTTGTACAGACGGACTTCAGAGTTAAGAAAAAAAAAAGAATAAAAATAAAAAAAAAGTTAAAGGAGATTGAAACTTAAGATTAAAATGGTATTTTCTTGTGGGAAAAAGTTTTAAAGAGGTTTTCTTTGTTTTTCTATTATTAAGCTTCCTACTGCTTATGCTTCTCTATCATGAATAACTTCAGACGGATTTTCACCTTAGCTCATCTGGAGCGGCTGATTTTTATTTTTTTTTTTTGTGGAACTCCATTTTCTTCCACTATTTTTCCATATTTCAATCGATTTAATTAGGTGATGGATTACCCGTGATGCTTCTCTTTCAAAATTTTTTTGAACAAGCGTCATCAATAGAAAAGTAAGTTTTCTTGAAAGGACACCACCGGCCTAAGTTACAAAAAGGTGCGCCTGCTGAAATCAGCTTAAAATTCATCTGATTTTGCTCAACTTTTGCAGGTTGATGGCTTAGAAGATTCTCTATCAGCTGGCATGTCAAACTTGACCTTTGACCTCGAAAGGTCACCAAAGGTCAATAGCAGCTTTTGGGGCTTGTGAGGTGTCCCTGGAGAGCTTCTTTCACGCTGAATTCAAAACTAAAATGACTTTTAAATTTTGGGGGATTTTGGCGCAATTTTGGCGTAAATTCAGCCTAACTTTGGCGCGAAACCGGCGCAAACTTAAAAATCATACTGTTTTTGAATTCAGTGTGAAGTAAGCTTTTCGGGGATACCTCACAAGCTCCAAAAGCTGCTGTTGACCTTTGATGAACTTTCGAGGTGAAGGGTCAAGTTTGACATGTAAACTGATAGAGAATCTTCTAAGCCATCACCCTGCAAAATTTGAGCAAACTCGGATGAATCTGAAGCTGATTTTGACCTTGTACCTTTTGTAACGTTACTGCTGCGATGTCCTTTTCTTTTTGTAATAGGAGTCTGGGTTTCATGTTTTCCTAGAAATTTTATTTGTAAAATTTTGACTTTTAAGAATCAGAGTTGTTCTCTGGATAGGAATACAAAGAAAAAAATTGAAAAAAATAAAATAAAATACAAAGCAGGAGAGTATTCCATCAGAGAATGTCAAAATCTAATGTCAACCTTCTCAGGCTTTTTTCCTTCACCTGTCGCATATGATCTTACGCTTACACAATGAGAAAATTCCTTGAGGAGAGACGGACACACTTGACACTTACAAAAATTGAACGACAGGTCTTTTTGACGTTTCTGATTTCTGAAAAAATCCGCTCCAAACTGAAAAAATCAGATGTCTTTCTACTGGCTTTTCTCGCTCCTTAATTTCTTAATTGGAAAGAAGCAAGAACAAAGTGATGGTTTTTTTTTTTTCATTGATTGGTTAATGTTTTTAAGAATATTTTTATCGTTAACTGACATAAATCAAAGAAATAGGAATTTCTGCATAAATTTTTGCCAAAATCATAATAACAATAGACGTAATTGCCTTGCTCTCTTCCTTTCCACCCCCGTTCCCTCGACTACGAAGAAAGAACAGGACCGCAAAAGATGAAGACAGGTGAACTTCTTTTGTTAACTCCTCATGAATTATCATTTTCTAGGGAAAGCATCTACGCTTAATGAAGAATAAGAATATTCACAATTCATTTCTTCACATAAATTCAAAGGGGCACTCCCCACCCCCTCTTCTTAATCCTAGCTTCAATTTACAAACAGAAAGAAATACATTCAGAATAATTTTTAAAGTCAACGGTAATTTATGGTAGAGAATACATATGTAATCGTTTCACGGCTATTCGATTTTCACATGCTAACCATATTTACGGACATTTAGAAGAAACACTTTCCAAATTTTAATTTAAGAAAGTAAGAGCTCTTCTACAATTCGCTGGATTTGTTTGTAAAAGCACTCTTCGCAAAATATTAATTTGTCTTTCTTTTTCTTAATGATTTTTTATTCAATTAAATTTTGGTAAGAAAACGTGAATACCAGAAACTTTTGGAAAAGAGGTGCAAAGATTTGAAGAGCTAATCCCAAAGCCTTCAAATCGGCGGAAGCAGAGAAAAGGCTATCAATTATCAAGCCATTCCTTACCTCTTTTTCCACCTTATTTTTCTTCCATTATTTCTTCCATTCGTGCTTCACCAAAGGGACTCAAAGTACCCTTATTGTTTTTAAAGAATTACTAAAAGGCATTTAATTTTATGATATTCAATTTTACCTCTCTTAAAGAGAGAATTTTGGGAGGAGACAAAAAAAGAAATAAAAAAATAATGTCCGGGGTGTTGACCACATGTTACGCCGAACACTTCATCTTGTCTAAAGGACATCACCAGAAAAGCATTAGCGAAGGGCTCTCTGTTGGAACCAGACTGGTTGGAACAAAACTGAAAATCGTCTATACAGACTCAGTTTTTAACGTAAAACCGATTGTTGAAATTCTTTTTCCAGTATTCCAATCGCTTTCCCCTGCGAAGGTCACCAAAGGTCAGTCAGCTGACCCAGGCAAGCTGAAAAAAAACTAATACATGAATCGAAGGCGCCTAGTCCCCTGTTTCTAAAATAACCTGACCCTTCTGACCTATACCATGGTCGCCCGAGCTCGCCAAACCGGAAGCTGGAACATTAAATGACCTCTGGCGACCATGCTGTAGGTCAGAAGGGTCAGGTCTGGTATATTTTTAGAAACAGGGGACTAGGCCTTTTCGATTGACATGTCACTTGTTCGGATCAGTGAGG
>JABASM010001747.1:0-13176 GCA_019776545.1 Brachystomella parvula | reverse complement strand
CCCCTGCACCCCCTCAGAAGCTAAAGAAAGCCTATATGGAAACGAATATGGCAACAGCGCAAGGGGATGTGTGGGGATGTGGGGATGTGGAGGGATGCGGTTTTTAGTGACACCCGAATAATCATATAGATAAAAAGTTGGGATCCAGCCGCAGCATATCTCCAGCCGTTTCAATCTCTCTTCCACAGCGCCAATCAGACTCAATGCTCTAATTAAATTATCCGTACTTTCCATTTAATTAATCTCACTCAGCTCCACACGTTTTCTACTTTCTCCATCTGCTTCCGCTCGCTCATCAACCAAAGTGATAACAGCTTCCTTGATTTACGAAATCCCAAAAAAAATGTATACTCCACTTTTGAAATAGAAATTATTCAAGCCCATAATTTCCAAAGGGTTTGTTCAAAATTGCGCAAGTAGGGAGGAGACGTGAAGATTTAGATGGAATAAAAAATTGTGTTTTTAATTCTTGAGCTTAATTCTTGTTTAATAATGCAGGAGATATTTTTACCGCTAGGAGCTGTGGGATTGTTTGCTCGCGTGCTTCCCTTTGTACTTGGCAGGATATTTTCCAGGTTTTCTTTCTTCGCTTTTGTAATAAGCCAAGCATAGGCTGAGAGCAAGGAGAGTTAAACCGCATTCGTTGGTGGTGGCGGTCGGCTTTTGAATAATCTTCCTCATTGATGCTTTCTAGCATCCCCTGTCAGCTTTGAATTAGGAATTCGGTGAGACTAGGCTTTGAGCTTATCTCTTGAATATATTAGTAGAATCTGAAAATACTTGGAAAAACAGGAGTGAGAATTAGCTAGAGTGAAATTTTAGCCCCGATTCCTAGTAAAACCGAACAACTGAATGGAGTGAAGAAAACAAATGAAAAACATTTTCAGGTTTGGATTACATTACAAATATTCCAGGTAATAGAAGAAGCACTTCAAGGGAATTGGGGCTCTATATTTGTTCCACCGGATCCAGTAATAATAACAACTCTCTTTCTCAAAATGAAAATATAAAACTACTAGGTGTTTGGCCTGTTCACTGACGCTTGAGGTCTTAGATTTTCCGGTTTTCATCGGAGGGAGCAAATTCGACACTTAATTTCCTCGGAGAAAATTCCCCCTTTTTGAAATTCAAAAAACGAGCATTTCTAAATCGTTTTTTAGCAGGAGGACTTGAGCAATCGATGTTTTCAAGGTTGAAGCAAAACTAATTGAAGGAAAGTTGCTGAAAAAATTTTCTGGAAATATCGATAAAGTGAATTTCAAAAAGAGGGAAAACTTTCTCCGAGAAAATTAAGTTGGAACAGCTCGCACTTGAGATCAGTTCGATTTCATTGAGCTGAAACAGCGTTTTTTACGTAGCTGAGCGCTTCTGTAGAAACGGCTTAAACATTTCTATTGTTAGGTCTAAAGATTAACCCGCAAAAGTTGAGATAATTTTGGAGAGGTTCAAAACGGCAGCCAAGCCATTGAACAAGCTTACAACTTAATTTAAAATATGCTTTACTAAAAACTAGGGAAAGCTTAGGTTAAGCCTAGGTAGGTTAAAAATAAAAATTAATAAATTTTCGTTGCAGCGAAGCTAGTAAAAAAGCACAGACGCGCAAATGTGCATAGCCTGGCCTTTCGAGGGTTAAAGGGCCCCGTGTAAAAATCCCTAAAAAACAAAAATCCTAACTAGTATGTGAAAACTCCGACCTTGAAAATTCAGGTTTCATCACCGCTGCAAAATCACTCTCTTTCTGTCAAAAGACATGAAAGTACAGCGTGTCCTAAGAAATTGTTTACCTGAGAAAGTTTTTTTCTTTTTTTTTTTCAAATTGAACTAACCTGTGATTCCGATTTTCTTTTAGTAAGACTACTGCAACAATCGATACACTCAAGTTAACTCTAAACAAGTTGAAGTTAAAACATTAAACAATTTTTTCCAAATAGCGAATTAAGTGAATTTCAAAAAGATGAAAAACTTTCTCCGGTAAACAATTTATTGGGACACGCTGTACTAGAGAAGGGATACCTGGAAGAACTAGTATAGGAAGCGTTGCGGCAATTGCGGCAGAAGCAGAATTCTCCACCTAAAGCAATTCTTTTCTTGTTTTTCAGGTGAGCGGGTTAAGGTTCGAGACTCAGCTACGGACGCTCAATCAGTTTCCAGATACTCTTCTAGGTGACCCTGCCCGCCGCATCCGATACTTCGACCCACTCCGGAATGAATATTTCTTCGATCGGAACCGACCGAGCTTTGATGCCATCCTCTACTATTACCAGAGCGGGGGTCGACTCCGGCGACCTGTCAATGTGCCTCTCGACGTGTTTGCTGAAGAAATCAAGTTCTATGAGCTGGGAGAAGTGGCCACAAATAAATTCCGGTAAGAGGTCTCCTGGGAAGTAATTCCAATTAAAACTCATTCTTAGAAAGTTAATTTCGAGTAATCTAATACGTAACATTAATTTAAATTTGTAGGGAGGACGAGGGTTTCATCAAAGAAGAAGAGAAGCCCCTCCCCGACAGTCTCTTCCAGCGGAAGATGTGGCTATTGTTCGAGTATCCTGAGAGTTCTCAACAGGCTCGCGTGGTCGCCATAATTTCCGTCTTTGTGATTCTCCTCTCCATTGTCATTTTCTGTTTGGAGACTTTACCCCAGTTCAAACATTACACGCTCCATAACATTACGATACCAACAAATAAGACGTTGGTGGAAGAAGACGAAGTGCCTGACTTGACGGATCCATTCTTTTTGACTGAAACCATTTGCATTGTCTGGTTCTCATTTGAGCTCATGGTCAGATTTGCATCATCTCCCAATAAATTCTTATTCTTTCGTGACGTGATGAATATCATAGACTTGATAGCAATCATTCCCTACTTCCTCACACTCGCCACCGTCCTAGCTGAGGACGACTCCGAACCCTCCATCCCCAAAACAAAAACAGATTCAGCATCCAACCAAGCCATGTCACTCGCCATTCTCAGAGTCATTCGACTCGTACGAGTCTTCCGGATCTTTAAGCTCTCCAGGCACTCAAAAGGTCTTCAGATCCTCGGAAGGACTTTAAAGGCTTCCATGAGGGAACTCGGGTTGCTCATCTTCTTCCTTTTTATTGGTAAAAATCTTACTCACACGCTACCCGCATTCAGACCTGTAGCAAAAAATCGCAAATTTTTAGAGAAACAAACTTCCAAAAATAAAATAAATAAATAAATAAATAAAAAAACCAAAGAAAAAAAAGAATACAAAGAAAACCGATAGATATTTTGAGTTCCAGAGAAATTCATAGCTCTCTAATTTCGAATGGGTGAAATTTTACATGAGAATTAGTACTCTGCTTTTAGTCATTGCCTTTCAAAAAATTGTTTTGATGGAAAACCGAGGATTTTAAGAAACTCAACTTAAAAAAGTAATTTAATAATTTACAAAAGTCCGAAATTTTTTTTTTTTGATTTTCCGAATCATTCATCCGAGTGCAATAAATCTTTTCACTTCTCCACCCTGAATTTTTTTTATGCTGAAGTGGAATGAAGTAAAAATGAAAACTGCGCTAGTAAATATACAAAGTTCAACAAATTTAAAGAATTTTTTCTATTTCCAGGTGTGGTACTCTTCTCAAGTGCTGTCTATTTTGCAGAGGCAGGTGCTGAACATTCGTACTTCAAGTCTATTCCTGACGCATTTTGGTGGGCTGTAGTAACAATGACTACAGTAGGATACGGAGATATGACGTACGCCCAATACACATTTATATTTTTATCTTCCTCTAATTAATTACATTTTCCTTGACAAATGGCCTCTCAGTGGACTCCGCAGTCTGCTGGAAAAAAAGGGGATATCTCTGCTTTTCTCCAAAAAAAAAAAAAAAAAAAGATTGCTCATTTTCCTTTCTCTTTCTCCTTGTAGACCAGTGGGTGTCTGGGGAAAGATTGTGGGATCTCTGTGTGCTATCGCGGGTGTTCTCACGATCGCCCTACCCGTTCCTGTTATTGTCTCCAATTTCAACTATTTCTATCATCGTGAAACCGACCAAGAAGAGATGCAGTCCCAGAATTTTAACCATGTGACGAGTTGTCCATACCTACCTGGTACCTTAGGTAAATACTAACCATAGAATCTTAAGAAATTTCCAGGAAATGCTTGAATGCTGGGTCTCAAAGCAGAATTAAAAATTTTAAGCCCGGAATATTATTTTCAATTTATTAATAGCACGAGCTATTCATGCAAATGCTGATGTTAGTCTGTCTGGCCGTCCGGCCGTCCGTTTCCCCGGCCGCAGACTCAATATCTCAGCAACTACTGATCGGATTCACATTGCATGAGAGTCCTCCTCGGTCCCCAGATGACAACTACAAAGTTTTATAGCGATCGGTGAAGTTTTGAAAAATTTCGATTTTTCGCCCATATGCTTATATGAGCTTATGGTGCATACGTGCTTATGGGCTTATGGTGTATACGTGCTTATGGGGTTATGGTGCATATGTGCTTACGGTGCACATGTGCTTATGGGCCTGGTATGCCATCATATACACCCGGTATACCTCATATACCTCATATATCTCACATACTTCTTTTCTCTTTTATATCTCAAATATCTCATACTCGCGCTATTTCGTACACCCGTTTGTACGGTTTATTATTTCCTTAGTTTCCTGGGGCAAGCAGGAAGCAATATACTCCGAGTGATGGAATGCGTCACTTGTGACGGAGAAATGATTTTTCATTAAAATGGCGGATACAGTGCTCCTTCCGCCGCTATCTATTATTAATGGCGTAGTATACCTAAGAGGACGGCTAATTTAATAACTGATGGATTTCTTTTTTTTCTGCTACCTCCTAGGTTATCCTAAAGTTGAGACTGGCTCACTCTCCGAATCCTCCTCAGACATCATCGACCTGAACGAATTGGAAGATCCGAAGAAAATGGGTAACGCTACTCCTCGGCCCTCAGCCAGGATGAGGAGGAACAGCACCCGGATCGAAACAGACGTCTGACGGGACCTGAGTAGCAGTGAGCCATTCCACTCCTAGGATCAGGAAAGAAGGTAAAAATTTCTCCGTCGTCCTCATTGTCGCGGGATGAGAGGAATCAGGGTTGACAAGATTAGTTCCCATGGCCAGAAGTCCTTTCCACGACAATGCTCAAGCTCTGAGGGAGACAAGGGCACCTGGACAGCTCAATAACCATCCTATACCTATAACTACCAACTCCCTCTAAACCAATGTTAGACGTCCAAAGAAAAAACTCACTCACCAGCAACAGATGAATCGAGACCAGGGGGCCCACGGTGGTTCCAACTATTCCGCCATTTTAATATAGCTTACTAACTAATTATACCAAAATGACACAAGATTCATAACTAATATTATTATTATTATTGTTATTATTATAGGAAGAATTCTTCTTACTATTATACCGACAATCTCAACAACGTTAACTAAATCCGGATAGTGATTATTACATTGTACTCTGATTATAATATAGGAACTTACTGGACAAAATATGGCCCATGGCATATGGTAATGGACCCATGACAAACAAAAGAACTCAAAATACATTACAAAGAATCGAAAGTTTTCCTAAAATTATTTATTATAATAGTCATCCAGCAGAAACTGGGACACGAAGACAAAATCCAAGCTTTTGTTATAAAATAGTCGTAATGCCGGAATGCTCTCGATTTGGAATCTAGAATTCTGGGTAGCTATTGCTGGAAAAGGAACAACTGGAATACTGACAAGGAATTCAATTCAATTTATAATTCGAAGTTTATTCAGTCGTCGTTTATCAAGAAGTGACTGCTGGAAGGCTGCGTCCCCGCCGGTATCAAGTATTCCTATTGCTCTTAAATTGAGGACTTTACGGATTTTGGCAAGATGTGGGAAGTAAAGACATTTTGTCCGAGCTTTTAGCCGAAAAATTTCACCTCCAATCAGGAAGTATGAAAGGATTGGGAGTTTCAGTACTTCAGAGGCAGGTACTGTTTTTTTGCTACGGATCTAACAGTAGTTACTGCCATAGTTGGAGGTCTCCAGCGTGACCTAATTCGGTTACTACACTACTCTTACAGCGCTGATGATGCATCCATTTGCATAGAAAAATGTAAAAAGATTTTTGTCCGATTCTTGAGAAAAAATTTTCTGGTAGCGAAGCTTAGTTAACCTGGGCAAAAGATGCTTTTCATATTATTACAGTTTTGTTTGGCAAATATTGTCCCTCGCTTGCTTGGCAAGAAACTTTAAATAAGGGCTTCTGATTCTTCGGATTCTGCGCGGCGGGAATTTAAGCAGAGCCTTCACGATAGAAAAAAAATTTCATCCAGAAAAAATCTTGCCAAGTGGCAGGGATGTTGGGGAAATTTTCTAATTTTAATATTTATGACTAAAAAGGCCTTGCTCCAAAATGAAAGCGAAGTGCAATAAAAATAAATCCAGAAAAATATACCGAAACCCCGAAATTGGTTCTAGAAGGGTCTTGCCTCAAGTGTAACAAGCCTAAACATAGGGAACTTTAGAGTAATAAATGAAAAATGGTGTATGGGGGTTTAGCTGTAGCTCAGATGGAGGTTAAATGGGTGTATGCGGGGTCCCCATAATGAAATATGTGGTCCTAATGGGTGCATACGGGGTCGTAACGGGCGTATATTGGGTCGTACCGGGTGCATATGGGGTTGTAATGGTCGTATATTGAGTCGTAATGGGCGTATCTTGGGTCGTAATGGGCGTATATGGTGGGAATGGGCGTATATGGGGGGAATGGGCGTATATGGGGTGTTAATGGGTGTTTATGGGAAGGGAAAGGGTGTGTATGGCTATGGGGTCGTGATAGGTGTGTATGGGGGACTCATGGTGATGCGATTGGTAGATTTGGTGGTCTGGCGTGTGTGCATGAGGGTGAAGTGGCTGTATATATATGAAAGTCTCCTGGGTGTAAGCTATGGTGTATATGGGGGCCATTTATGGAGATTCGCCGTTTAGATACGCATGCACGCTTGGTTCATGCATGCGGAAGGTTTTGCTGAAATGCTGGAAAATTATGAAGTCTCATAACAAATTAAGCGTCAATTTTCGGGTTTCATAAGGTTTGGAGTTTTCAAAAAATTCAAAACTTCAAAAATCGATAAATATTGAATAAACGAGTATTGCAAAAAAAGACGCCGTGAAAAATCATAATTTAGGCAATACTAACAGGTGCTGATCACAGTTTACCTGGAGGCTCCCCGCATATCGTGACCTTCCCATGTCACGTAAATGACAACACAGCGGTACTATCATTAAATCTTCGCGGGCCGAAATCGGCGTAAAATGGATCCCACTTCGCTCAAATTTTGCGAAATGGAAGTATAGGTTTTAATCTTTCAGTTGACCGGTAAAACTCAACCCTTAACTCCAAAAAGGTCAGCAGAGTGTGGTCGTCAGCTTGGTGAGGTGGCCTCTTCAAGTTAAACAAAAAAATCATGAATTTTGGATTTTGCACGAATTGAGCGCAAGTTCAGCGCAAAACTAAAGCTAAAATGATTTTTGAGTTCAGCATGAACAAAAATTCCAGGACACTTCACAAGCTTTAAAGCTGATGCTGACGTTTCGGGGGTCAAATTTTACTCGCCAAATGATTGATAATATTCTAGTCGGCCTCTGTGCAAAATTATAGCTAGGGTAGGTGGGGGCTACTGTGGCAGGCGGGGCAAGTGTGGCAGGCACTGTTTTCTGGTGTTGGAGACAACTTTTCAAGAAATAAAAAATGTGTAAACTGTAGCGACTTCCATGCTGCACTCGAATTGATAACGCGGGAAACTACTTAACGATTCCTTGCTAGCGAAAAAAATTTTCACACAAAAACACAACTTCAAAACTTTTCAGCTCATTTTATCCGGAGCTTTTAGAGTTTGTGCTGGTGAGGTCAATTTTCAAGTTAAGCGGCTGTATTCAGCTAAATAATTACACTGCCAGTCAAAAGAATCAGTGGGCGTCAAAGGTTATTCAAAAACTTGTACCATGTGTACCAACTAAGAAGATACGGAGAAAGTCAGTGTTGTGTGCGCTGTTGATTAAAAACAGATGTCAAGAATCTCTGAATTCAAATAATCAGAATTTCTAGTCAATCCAACCAACATTAAGGAGGGCAGTTTAGTTCCCCGGAAACTTGAACGCTATCACGGTTCAATTACCGAAATCAACATTAACCATTCAACCTCAGCGATTGCCATTTGTTGTGCCTGAAACTTTATCCGTAAGCGCAAGTGTCATCCCGCCTAAGCTTTTTTTGACTCAAAAAAATCCTAAAACTCAGCTTTCAAAAAGCACTACTTGAAACAATATATTCAGCTCGTTTACCTGCCCCAGTGAAGGGGATTCGTGTTGACGTTGTCAAGGTTATCCTAAAGGAACCGTTTGAGAAGAAATTTAAGCAACTTGTTGCTGAAAAATGAAAAACGAAGTCGGTGAGTTGTAACTAAACACTTCAAAGCCCTAGAAGCGTCATCAGCGATTCTTTTTTTTCAGCTCAACAACGCGTCTATGCTCTCGTAAACTCCTATTAATTGAAAGCAAGATCGCTGTTTACCACAAAACAAATAAATTACCCACTTTAATGATCCTGCCACAGTAACCAGCACGGCTGCCACAGTAGCCCCATTTCGGGGGGAACTGTGGCGGGCCGTTTGAAATTTTCAAAATATTCGAAAACGGAGCATAACATGCTCTAACTTTTGACCTAACCACCTGGTTCAGAAGCCAAGTTGTTGTATATTAAGACTGAATCCGAAAATTTTTCAAAAATTTCTTCCTGATTTTTCTAGAAAATTTTAAAGTTTTCTTTTCAAAAAAGCCTACCCTAAATCGGTAGAGTCTGAAGCTTTTAGTACGCAGAGGTTTTATAATGGCACTGCTGCGTTGCCTACTGCTGAGCGCAGTGTAAGTCAATCGCCTAGCTAATCTGCCCGTACCAGCACGGGGGAATGGGGCAAGTGCTGAGCAGTGGGAAACAGTGGAAAAACTACTGCTTAGTGGAACTTACTGACTTAAGAGTGAGAACTCCGCTTAAAACGCGCCCTCTACCAGAAGGGTTCTCTCAACTCTCGGCTTCACATCTTAACACTGGGATGACTCGGCCTTGAGTAATTAGGCCGAGGTTCTTGAGTGGTACCTGGTGTAGTTTTGAGTAATTTTCCGAGTAAAACAGCTTCTTCTGGGTTTTCTAATACAGCAGGTTCCATTCCGGATGATAAGCAGTATCTGGATGACTCTTTCCAGTCTCTCTATAAGAAATACTAGCTTTAAAGTTTGTGCAGCACTGATTTTATGCTAACAAAAAGGTTAAGGGCCACCTGAAAGTTAGAATAGTAAAAGTTTGTTTCGCCAAGTTTCGCCATCTTTTCTTCCAGGTTTAGAGGGAATGTGTCTGTAATACGTATAAAAATATAAATTGAGAGACTAATGCAATCTTACTACAAAGGCGTAATTGTACCACAAGTTTGGCAAAGCTTGGCAATGCCTGGTGGGAACTCGCAGAGGCTTGACCATTCTTCATCTAGGGCATCACTGGGTATGTCACTCCAATGCATTGTGTCATCCTTCGTTAACAATGGCCACATTCTCAAATTCCCCGTGTGCATTAAAGTGCACAACATGTCGTTCCCATTCTAAGGAATAAAAAAAATAAAAGTCAGCTGGCACTTCAGCGCATAAACTTTTTCCGGGTAAAAAACCAAAAGGCGAAACTAAGAGCGAAGATGGGAAAAATCGGTTATGGGCTTAGCAGCTTTTAAATGTATTATTGACCCTAATGGCCAATCAGGTAGCCTCCCACCATAGTTTATTACATTTTTTTTTAGTTAGTCAGAGCACAGTATCTTGTAGAGGATTGCGTGCATAAAACGCCTATCGGGGTTTTTCTCCCCGCCCTATTAATAACGTGTGCTTCAAACTGATTTTCCCAATCCAAGCTTTAGTTAATGGAATATAACAGTTGGCTTACATGGCTTGATGGCTCCTTTTCAAAAAAGTCTGAATAAAGAAGAGGCTTCCCATAAGAATCTGTCCAGAGACCAGTTGTCGTGAAACCCACAGCACCAATCCACACCCCAGGTATGCCTGCCGCTGAAAAATAAGCAAGAACTAAAATTGTTTAAGAAAAGGGGACATGTCTCGCGTCCCTTGTTGTCTTCTAACAATTCGACAGGCGTGCTAATCACTTCCAAAGCAATGGGGTTTTAGACGAAATTTAGAATTGGTGAGAGGTCCTTCCATGGGAGTCCCCACGGCCCCCAGCTCCTTGAGCTCCAAGGAGTCTCCTTGAGGGCTGCAACGGAAGGTGTTCCCATGCCCCCGCCAGTTCCGAATGGTCGATCCAATATCCATGGGGTCCATGGAAGCTCCCATGGCTTATAGACCTCCCCTGGGAGAACATCCCATTCCAACTCCCGTATACACCCGGTATACCCCTGTTTACACCCAGTATGACCCCATATGCACCAGCTACACCCGGTATGCCCCCGCATGAGTAAATTACTCTTAAGGGGGGGGGGGGGGGGGGTTACCTTAAGGGGGGGGGGGGGGTTTCAGTAAACAACAATTTGATTTTGTTACCAAGGGTAACGTTTCAGCTGGAATTGAGTTTTGAGCCCACAAACAAAATTGGATTGTTTTTCTCCATGTAATTAGCAGTTTACAACACCATTGCTGGTCCTGTCGTCTTGATCATGGTGCCGAATTGAAGGTACATATGTCAGCAACAATCGTACGTATGGGAATCGGGATACATTAAGTATCTCTTGAGATATAAAGGTGAGACGGAAATTTAGCCCGAATTCGGAAAAATAGGTTCAGGGAAAAATAAATTACCACGCCACACGCCCAGGGATCCACAAAATTCATTTTCATACGTACGATTGTTGAGGATCGCTTTACCTTTAATTCGACGTATCAACGATCTCTCCAGACCTTGGCCCTCGTCCGCAAACTGCACTTAAAGTTCGCTTTTTTCCCGTGCGGTTAGCATGGTGAAAAAAACTGAAACTCCCCCTTAAACGAAATAAAACATAGGGCTCTAAAAGTTTAAGCGAAACTGCCTTTAAGGGGCTACTCGGAGATGACTCAGATGTTAGTTGGAACAAGAGGAGGTAACCAGAGATGGCTCTAAGTTCACCCGGGTTGATTAGAGGGTTACTTGGGATGATAAAGAATACTTCAGGATTACTCCGAGGTAACTTAAGAACATATAGGATGGCTTGAGATGACTTGAGTGCTATTAAGGATGGATACAAGGGTTAGTTGAGACGATATGAGGTTACTCGGGAGGAGTCGAAGGCTGCTCGGGGTGATATGTGGGTTACATAGGATGTTATATACATGGGATACGTACATAGGTTGGAGGTGTTACTCGGGATGGCCTAAAAGTTACAACGGATGAACTGGGGTTACTCGGGGCGACTCGGAGATAACTTAGCATGACTCATGGGTTGCACGCCGTTTATTGCGTCATTCAGAGTAAACGCAGCTTTTCCGAGTAACTTTAGAGTTATTCCGAGTAGCACTTAGCAACTCCCAAGTAGCTCCCGAGCGACTTCTGTGAGATTACAACTGATCTCGTATCCTCCGTGGTTACCCCCATTCGTTCCTCGCTAGCCCCAACTGGTTCTACTACAAAGCCCCTTATATGCCGATAATGTTGCTCTTCGGTTTCACATAGCTGTTTTCAAGTTTATTTAATTAATTTAATTAATTTAAATAATTTAATATGTTTCAATTTATTTAATTTATTTAAGGTTGAATGAAATAAGACCCAAACTGCCTAAAAATATGGGATGAAATAAATTAGTTATATTTATTTTAATAAATTTAAATATAGTATTTCATTCATTTAATTTATTTCAATTAATTTAATTTATTTAGCCTTAAACGAAAAAAAACATTAAAGAATAAATTTCGGCGACGCTGATACTGAGCCACCGCATGCATTAGTTTGAGCAAAATGCATCTCGTAGGAGTTGAGTAAATACAGTTCCGGAGACTTGATGCTCGTTAGACACATAGTACTATATCCATCAGCTTGAAGGCCACACGTGTCAACGTAACCTTTTAAAAAACTGTTAGCTTTCTAGCAAATTCAACCGTGGTCAAAGCCTCCAATCTTAAACTGCCAGCCGACAGAGACCTGTCATGAAAAATGTCACCTAAGAGGATGTCAGGAGCAGCCGGCTGCTATTTTGTCGAGTTTGGGGTCATTAAACTCAGTATACTATCTGGAACTATCTGGAGCCCTTAGGTTGAGCTAAGTTGAATATACCCAAGCTCGACAAAAAAAGCGTCGTTTTTGGCCTATACCGAATTTTCTGGTAGTGGGAAGTAGTAAGCATCCAGCCAGGTTTTATTTTTATCTACCATAGGAGCTATTTTGACTTTTGGCTTCCGCACTGTTTGTAGCGAATAAAATTATTTGACGCCTAAGTGCATACATGATTTGCTGTTAAAATTCAAATGTTCAGTAGCATAAAGATGAGCGTGCTTGATGTTTGTACGTTTGTGAACTTACGTCATAGGCTTTCCTGTACTTTCCTTGTAGTATAAAACCGAGAGACTTTTCCTCCTCTTGGTTAGAATATTTCTTTTCGTTTTCATCAACTAGCCCTGTACTGTAGAAGAACTCGCCCCAAGAACGTATTACACTGGGGGGGTCAAAATAACCATTCCCAAAAGTAAATCCTTTTAAATTGATTTTGGTACCGTTGGGCTTCCAGTTTTTGTTTTCTTTGTGGATCCGAGTCGCCAGAGATAAAACGAACTTGGCTAAGAATTTGAACAAAATATTTAAGACCCTAGAATAGCAGATTTCAAAAGGTAAACAGGGCATACCGCCGTAAGACTCTCCTGCCACATAAAACTCGCTGTGCTTGAACATTGGGAAAAGTTTGAAGAATTGCTGGAGAGAAACGTACAAATGACTAGCTGCTTCATCTGCGGTCCTTGAAAATCCGGCTTCGTCGTTCGTAAAACTAAATCCTAAAATTAAAGAGAAAACCCTTATGGAGTCAACCGTGGTAAGAGTTGTCACTTTTGTCCATCCTAACTTTAGGCATGGATATCGAGCTCTCACTGCATGCTGCGAATAAGCTTTAGCAATAAAGTTCAGTAGCGATTCTCCAGCTGACGGAGCAGTGTAGAAAACCGAAACTTCGTTTTCAGTAGTTTCG
>JABASM010001746.1:0-13179 GCA_019776545.1 Brachystomella parvula | reverse complement strand
CTGTGACCATCCGTTTGTCCAGAAAATGTACCGAAATTTGACGATTTTCCCATGCTGTTTCTATGGGGAAAAAACCTATAGCCCGTCCTTAAGCTGTTCTCGAATCTGTCGCTCTCATGTCTGAAAAGCTAGAAAGAGCTAGAAATCGAGATTTTTTGAAAGTGCCACCATAATCGTTGTACAGAACAAGTCAAGGGCTATGCCTTGTATTTACTTTCAATTTATAGTACAAGAAAATAATAGCAGTCCTTTGGTTTTTGCTCTCTTTTTCTTGAGTTTCTGCTTTCCTTATTTATTTCTCTGCAATTAATTTCAGGTGTGACAAGGTAATAATACTTTTGTATCTGAATTTTTTTTTGAAAATACCAGCGATAAGAAACAACCTGTGCTATCGCTGTGCAGCAAAGACGGAGTAGTTTCGATTTGCCTGTCCGTTCCCACCTCCTCCAATCCCGTTGGCAGTAGAGGTTGTAAAATCAAAAGCTTTTTTAATATGTGGGGTGCCGGTGGGGCGGGTGTTCCCAAAATACGCTGCAAACTTATCTTGGCGTCAGATATTTGGGAGGTGCTCGAAGCTGTCCCTGGAGTCCCTTTTGTTAGCGAATTTCCCGTTGTTGGTATTAGGCTTCCCCGAGGGGTAAGGATTCTGCTGGTTGTAGAGTGGGGGCTGGTGGTACTGCTCCGGACTTCCGGTTCCATTGTTAGAGAGATGTGGAAAATGTGTAGTGTTCGAGCTGGGCCCGGTGATACTGTAGTTGCTCCTACGCAATTTCTCAAACTCCTCCATTTCCGAACTCGGGAGTCGGAAACTGAAGCCGAAAAAATACTGATGGCCGAGAAGCTGATCACAGGTCCAACGCTTGACAGGGTCACGGTCTAAGCATTTGTAGAGGAAATCCAGGGTTTCGCGTGGTGCTGACTTTGGCATTTTTGATTCCAGTGGCTCTCGTGAATCTGGCATTGGTAAAGTCACGCCAGCGAAGAATTCATTCGACTGAAATTTGGTTAAGATAAAAATCCTTCAGCATTCATGTTACCCTAGAGTTTAATTTAGGTGCAGTTTACTCGAAAAATCTGCATGTGCCTGGGAATGAGGTCTCCCATCGTCTTCCGAATGAGGTAGAGCTGATCTACATCAGACTTTCCAGGCCAAATTGCCTCCCCTTTTATAAGCTCGGCAAAAACGCAACCTGTTTATTAAAAATCAATACAATTACAAGGATTATAAGGGAAATCGGTCAAGCTTGGAATTTGAAAAAAACGATCAAGGGCTCACCAATTGCCCAGACGTCAACCGGAGCTCCGTATTGGGTATCACCAACCAAAAGCTCTGGTGCTCGGTACCTGCAAATTATAATAATCTCGAAATAAACATATTATTCTTATTCCTCGCGCCATTTTTTATTTTTTCAGATTAAACTTGAAGAAATCGATCAAATCCAAAATATCTCGTAGTAAGAGAATTTCCGAATTAAATTTTATTTACAAGTTGCATACAAAACGTTTCTCTAAGTTTTTAGTAGAAACAGAGTGCTCCAATTAAAATTTTTCTTCCTGGATTTGCCTGAAATTGCTCAAAACTTACCAGCGCGTAGCAACGTAGTCCGTGTAATTCTCTCCAGGGCTTAAAATCCGAGCAAATCCAAAATCGCAGAGTTTGACGACCCCATCTTTTGTTAGGAGAATATTCTCCGGCTTGACGTCCCTGTGAATGCAGTTGTGGGAATGTACATAAGATAAGGCTTGAAGCGTCTGCCAAATCATTCGCTTAGTCAGCCCTTCCGGTACCCCCTTCGGATACTTCTCAAGCTCATTAAGTACCGTATGATCACAGTACTCAAATACTAGGTGCAGTCGCTTCCTTCTTCGAAATACTTCCATTAAATTGATAAGGTTCGGATGCTTCAAGTTTTTCAGCATCCTTATCTCCCTCATTGCAATTTTTCGGATGAGTGGGTCATCTTCAGATTCCACAAACTTCTTAATTGCTACGAGTTGCCCCGTCTCACGGTTTCGGCACTTGAATACAACCCCATAGGATCCCTCACCAATTTTACAGAGGCGCTCGTATCGCTCCATTGTTGTTTTCGAAGTTGTTCGGCTGAAACCAGAAAAAAAAATTTTTAATTTTAACTTTGAGCTCAAAAATTTGAATTTTTAGAGTAGCCTATTACGCGTAGATCTTGAGACCGGGGAAAGTAGGTTGTTTTTGTATATATGCCTTTAATTTATTGCCTTGACCTCTTTCAATTTCCATTTTCACACCTGGTACTTGCCAAGTTCAAGTTCCAGCACTTTCTCTTTGTAAATGATGAATGGATTCGGATGATTGGATTTAAGCAACCTGTTCTACCTGCTTTCACCATAAAACTGGGATTTGCCCTTGACATCCCTACCCTGCTTTTGTTCTTTCAATACCAAACTATGGATTCAATAGAAGAAACAAAGAAATTTATGAAATATTTAAATGAAGTAAGCGAGAATTATGGGGCCTTCTGATTTAATTGCCAAGGGCGTTCCTTTTCCTTCCTCGTCTCTAATTAATTTTCACTGATTAATAGTTATTACCCTTCACCTCCGAATTTCCAGAATTTGACAGTGAAAAGACTTGGTAGAAACCCACCACTGAAAATACCAGTCATTTAGACGACTCCCATTGCAATTACGGTACCCACTACTGTGCTTTCACTCGCGGAGAAAGTAAATTTCTGTTTTTTCAGTCTAATAGTATTTGATTAGCAGACTGCAGGGGGAAGGAACCAACCCACCTGGTCGTATGGAGAAAATTGTCTGACGGAGACACTTATTTGCATTTTTTCTTTTGCCAATAGACTTAATAATGGGAAATTTAAGCGAATCGATGCTCTTGACAGGCACAGGAAAGAAACCTTCTGTGGTAATTGGGCCCTCCTCGACAGACTTGAGATTCTCATCATTTCTTCCACAGCAAGAGTTTTTTAGATTCCCAGCCATATTTAATTTAATAGGAGAATCTACTTGAGATTAAAATTAAAATCAATAATTTTCTAAAAGGCTTTCTTCTTTCTTTGAGTTTAACAAAGAAAAGGCTTTGGGAAATTTAGTGATGAATATTTGATGGATTATCTCATGAAAAGATGACATGAAACTTTTCTCTGCACGCAAGGTTACATTTCTCATGCAGAGCCTTCGTGAAAAAATCAACGAAATAATAATAAGGGATGATGTGATAAACTGAAAAGAAAGCACTCAAACTCACAATATGCTTCCAAATTTTCTTTTTCAACTCCTCAAATGAGAAAGCAATTTTTATTGACGTCAGTCCATACCGTGTACTGAGCTTTCATCAAAAGTCGTGATTGCCCGAGGTTATGGAGAAAACGGCACTGCTGAATAGAAACCCATGAGAAAATTGCCAAGGCAAAGAGCTCCGTTACTAGGCTTAAGGAAAAGTATGACCTTGGTCACGGAAAGTCAAAGTCAAGACAGACGTTGATTCGTGTCCATCCCCACTTCTCCAGAAGGCAACTTTTTTTTTGTACCAGGAGGGGGTCAAAAGATCAGGGGATCATCGAGAAAAGGCTTGTCAGAGGCACGGTTCCAAATTTAGAATTTCGAATGTGCATTCGTTTCGAATGATTCGAAATACGATTCGAGTTCGTTGAAAAATTAATTAATTCGAATGATACGAGCTACGATTCGACAAAAAACTCTCGAATTCAAAATTGCAATCGAATTCGAAATTTGGAACAGTGGTCAGAGGTCAGATGGTGGAACGTAAAAAACACTTCATGCAGAGAATCTTAATGAAAGTTCACATCATGATTTTTTTCTTCGGTTTGGCTGGGGGTGGGGGCACCTAAGCGCAAGCGGGGTCATGGGTAGCAGACTTACTGATGTTTAATTAAAACTTATGAAAATATAATTTGCGCTTACCTGTTCCCAGAGCGGTCCAGGAATAAGCCGAAGAAAGTGACAGGTGCTATGATGAAAGTTGTCTTTCTCCAATGCGACTGATAGCTTGAAGTTTCTCCAGGATTAAAATTTCAGATTCTGCTCCGCCCTTGCTTTTGAGGGCGATGGTACTATTAAACTGTGGTGTACTCTTCTGAACTAGATACCCAACCTTCCTTACAAGTTTGCTCTTGAAGGCTTGACTCTTCCTAATAAAGTATTCATCCCCGTCCTTCCTGCCTTTCAAGTTTAATATCGTTGATTCTTCAGAAAATTTCTCCTTTAAATCAATGCGTGATGGCTTTGGGAGGTTTTCCGTTGACTGAGTCAAGGCAGTGGAGAAAGTGGGGACTGAAATTGAGGAACGGGGTTGGCTCGGCTGTCACTATATTTGTGACACTCCTATCTTTTCTCCAACCCTTCGAGTTTCAGTTTTGTATGCACCCAGCTCTAGTCCCTGTCATCGACTTTTATTTTTTATATCAATATTCTCTCGAGTGAAAGCTGGGTGAAAGCATATTGTTTTGAATTTTTGGTTGCTAAGAAGCCAGCATCGAATCAGAAGAATCAGCACAGATCAGCTTCTAGAATCCTAATCTAGAATTTTCTATTGTATTCTATGCATTCCAATGTTAATCACTTAATCCAGTTGCAGTAACAAATTTTAAATTAAGCAAAATGAGCTTGTTTATCTCTTTGCTAGCCAACAGCACCATATTGTTTGGAACTAATGTTCATCGTTTCCCCGAAGGAAGGGAAAGCAAGACTTGTGAAAATATCAAAAACTCAAAAATTCGAAAAACGAAAATGTTAGCAAAACTGTCCAACCAACTTTGGCTGTCTACGATTTAGTTTCCAAAGGAGATCAGACTGATCCTTTTTAGGGATCAATTTAAGCAACACAAATTTTGATAATTCGTAATTTAAAATGACGGAGGGTTTAATCTTTCTATAGCCGACCTCGCGTGCTGAGAAATCTGGTGTTTGCCTCCTCGGCTAAAGCAAATCTCATTTGGTTGGGGAGAGTTGTGGTTTTCCCTAATTAATTACCCTGTTGATGGAAACCCCGTAATTAAATGCACTCTTTGATTTATTCAGAATTACTTAATCGCTACTTGGCCAATTAATCCTAAAACGCTAAGAGTGGAAGGATCCAAACTCAACTCTAAAGGGAAGCATATAATTGCAAGTGAGACATGGTATTCACGGAATCTGATGTCTCAACTTTGGGGTTTGCTGAGCTGCCTATAGAATGCACTGAAACACTACAAAAAGAACTTTGACTTTTGTATCGCAGACGGTTTTAGCGCCGGATCCATTGGTGAATGTCATTTTTCCAAATTCGAATTGGTTTGACTTCAGGAGGTCACTGAAGGCCAACTCCTTGACCTCACTGATTTTTTTGAAAGTTCATATATAGCATTTGTAAGCCACATCCTAAAACCTTTACAAATGAAATTTTTTGAAAATCCGAATTTATAGATCCGAAAGCTGTTTGTCATAGTATAGGGTGTTCAGATAAATTGTGTACTGCCTTTCTACGCAACGCCGCTGCTTAGAAACATTCGACCAACAAGTCTTCGCATAAGACTATTTCGCACAAAAATAGGCTGATGCGAGAACCTATAAGATATTGGTATAATCCTAGTAATCCTAGTATAGTTACCCCAAGAAAATTCTCTTATGGGAGAATCCTATTGGGTAACTAAACTAGGATTGTTCCAAGATATTATCTCTTAGCCCGTCGCTAGAATCCCGAAATTCAGTACAACTGCAGCGTTCAATTTCAAATTCAAAGCTTCTTTTTCTTCAGTTCAATTTTGGTGAAAGTAACTTTCTCCAACTTTTCTCACGATCGTGGCGGGAGATTCAAATTCAAGAGATTTGATTTCACTTTCACAAATTCACAATCCACCCACTTTCACTTTACATTTTTTAGGAGGTGGATTACTCTTCTGCTTATTTGATTTATTGATTAGGTAATTATAGTTTAGTTTTTAATAAATGAGTTCAATAAGAATCCATGTCTCAGTAATAGCTGAAGAAGATCTGAGTTCCTAGTCTTCGTTTGAGGTTGCTGACCCAGATGTTTTCATTTGTGATCCTCCCTCCTGTCCCTCTCGAAAATCGGGATTAACGAACAGCTGAGATTTGGTAAATCACGTATAGCTATTTATGCACCAAACTCTTAGGAACATCTGAATTTAAAATGTCATTTCGGAGCTACTTCTCATCTATCGCTGAGCCGTTGAGTGAAATCTCAGCGGAAACAATCAAGTTTGAAGGAAGAAATCTAAAGCTTACGAAGCTCATCGCAGAAGGTAAATTAGTAGAGATAGGGGTTACGAACTAATCTTATTTGAATCAGGTTTTGATACAAAATCCTCTTCCTGCAGGTGGGTTTTCATATGTATACTACGGTGATTTTGGAGGCCAGATTGTTGCAGTCAAGGTACGTCTGTAAAGAGCTTACGTCTGTGATAAACGTGTCAAAGTGTTAGATTGATTTGTTTTTCTTATTATTTATGTTTAGAAAATCTTAACACCTGACAAAGCTGCTGGTGAAGCCGTTGCTGAAGAAATTGACCTACTGAGTCGATTAAACCATCGTAATATTGTCAAGCTCCTAGGCGTGAAGACGAGTAATGTGGAGAATTATATAATTATGGAGTACTGCTGCCCGCTTCCACCAACGGAAGGAAATGCGCCCTTAGTCGGGAACATTTTTCGGCAGTGCTGCAATGCTGTTGAGTATTTGCATAGTCTGAGCATTGCCCATCGAGACGTCAAAGTAAGTTTTTTGGAACTGAATTTTTGTAAGCATATCAAATATCACACTGGTATAAGAATAAATGGAATTGATCTGTTATTCCAGCTGGAAAACTTCTTAGTTGGTGCTGACGGTTACGTGAAAATGGTTGACTTCGGCTCAGCGAGTCGAGAAATAATTAAACCCGATGTCAATTGGAATGCAACTCAGCGAGGCATTGTGGAAGAGAAGGTAGCAGAAAAGACCACACCAATGTAAGCTACTGTTTTTTCAAACTTACTCTTCTTATTAAGTAATTATTAATTTCTCGTTTCTTCATGCGCTTGTAGGTATCGTGCCCCTGAGCTCCTTGATCTCTGGCTGAATTACCAAATTGATACTCGTGTTGACCATTGGGCACTTGGCTGTTTGCTGTACTTACTAAACTATGGGACGCACCCTTTTCCTGACTCAAGCAAGTTGGCAATCATCAATGCAAAATATCCGTTGAGGATGGAAGACTCTTTTACTCCGATAATACGTAAGGGAGGAAAACATTTACAATAAATCTTTGATGGTATTACACAGCTGATTTGGGAACCTTTTGCTTCACAGGCGGCTTGCTGCAGCCAAATCCAGATGACAGAATGGGGTTCGAAGAAATATTCAATCATTTGTCGGACGTTGCACTTACAAAACTCGAATTTGTCAAGCCAGTACTCACTCCAGTTCAAGACGTTAGAAAAGAGGAGAAAAGTTTATTTAGTTCCTTGCGAGGTAACTTTCCCAAAACCAAAATAATTCTTAGTCTTCTAATGCTAATTGTGTTGGGTCATTAGGTGGGGCGGAGTCACTATTTAAAAACCTGAAAGAAAATATTCGTGATATGACGGCCGAACAGTCTGCACCTCCTCCGAATCGGCCAGAACCTCCAAAATTGGTCACGCCGCCTACTTCCTCAGCTCCAGTAAGACCGCCACCAAGGCCGACCCCACCCTCTCCGCGCAGAGAACCAATAGTCGACATTCCTTCGACAGCAACTCCGCAATGTGATTTGGATCCTCCTCATCGCCCACCCCCTCACCCAACCTTGCCTGAGTTCGAATTCTCACCAATCACTGCTGAGATGAAAGTCAAAGAGCCAGAGGCGGAAGCTGTTTTATTCGATTTTGGCGAATCTCAGTCTAACTCAACGTCACAACTCCCCTCAAGAAGCAATAGTATTGGGTCAGGAAAAGCTAATGGAAGTGTTCATAATGTGGACCTCCTTGCTGATTTATTTGGAAACACGGCTACGCTCATTGGCGGACCGCCGGAGCCACAATTTAATCCACCTCCAAAATCAACGAACAACGATGACCTTTTTGGTGATTTTACGATCCCAGTCCTCCAACCAGAAGTTCCAACCTTTAGTCAGCGGACAACGACGAACCCAGTTCCGACGTCCAATATAAAAAATACGACATCGAAGGGTCATAATCTCTTAGATGAATTGGATCTCTTTGGAAATGAGCCTGCGACAAGCGTAAGTTGATTTTGGCTAATTTCGTAGGCGTATCAAGGTATTTTAGCGAACGATGTCATGTGGATTTGTCTCGATTTCAGATTCCGTCAAGCTCATCATTCAGCTCACTTGCCCAGCTCAAACCCGAGCGAATAGTCAAGAACGTCTCTACGCCTAACCTCACTGACCTCGATAAAGAGAAACCAAAGTTCCCTCAGCAGCCTCCACCTCCAGTTCCACCTGTTTCCTCTATGCGGCAGCCTAATTATAGTCGCTCTGCTTTTAATCCACCACCGCATACTGATAATAATCAAAATCAGCCGAAAAGTAATTTGAATGACGTATTTGGAGAGTTTCTCAAATCCGAGGGATTCAACGTCTCATCCAATTCTAAGAATCAGACAATCCAGGAATTACGGAAACAGGAAATGGTTAGTAGCGGCATGGATCCCATTTCAATTAAGGTAAGGCTGCTAATTATTCTGATCTAAATCAAACTCTATTTAAATTAGCCAAGTTTTTTTCCTTCAGGTAAATGGATGGAAGGAAGGGAAGACAAAAAATATTCGAGCCTTGCTATCCAGTTTGCACACCATTACGTGGCCTGAGTGCACTTGGCAGGAAGTAAGCATGGCCGAGATGATCACAACGCCAGGAGTCAAGAAGTGCTACAGAAAGGCCTGTCTCGCTATCCACCCGGACAAATTAGTAGGGAGTGAGCATGAGGATTTAGCCAAGGCTATTTTTATGGAACTGAACGAAGCCTGGACCGCATTTGAAGAGATTAGTAAATAGAAACTTAGTAGGATTTACTCATTACCTGATATTTCAATAAACTTAACATTTCATTCCAGCTTCCAGCAGTACCCCTTCATAAATTCCAATACTGGTTTTATGAGTTTCAGGTTCCTGTGTGCTGCTGATGATTCTGAAGAAAACCGCGAAGGACGAAGCCGGGTGTGTGGAGCAGAAAAAGCCGAAAGATCTCATCGATCAGGTGTTTTTTGAGAATTCTGATTGTTTGCATTTATAATTAATTTGTGATGTTGAGGGGTCACATCTTCAGCGTTAGACTTCTAGTATCCTCGGCTTTCCTTCTTCTTGCTAGCAGCGTTTCCGGAGAGGACCAGATTTTTGGGTGTGGGGGATTTCTTCGCAGTGCGTACGAAATTGATTTCAGTAACGTTGAAATCAAGCTGTAAGTTGGCAAAATACACGAATTAGTTCGCAAGGAGAGGTTGATAATCACCTGATTATTCTTATTTCTCCAGGTACACAAAACATGGAAGTCTTAAGCTCCAGACTGAATGTGCACCGACTACAGGGTAAGACCGATCTCGGACCTTTTTTCCGTAGTAGACTGGATGGAGTAATTAGTTAATGAACTTTACGCCCTTCACCTTCTTGTTGTATGTTTCTGTAGATATTACTTCATGCCTCTGGATAAAGGGGATTACGTACTGAAGGTAAGAAATGCAACAGTTTTGTCGATCATTTTGGATGGTGTGAATCAAATCTTGTTTTTCTCTATAGGTCAGTCCGCCGCAAGGTTGGACGTTCTCTCCTACGGAATATGCAGTCAATTTCGACGGCGTTTCTGATCCGTGCTCAAAAGGTGTTGACATGAACTTTGAGTTCAAGGGATACGCAGTTGATGGGAAGGTTTTGACGAAAGGGTTTGAAGAAGGACCGGCTGATGTTCTCTTGACCCTGACTGGGGAAAAAGACTTATTTCTAAAGACTAAGTCCAAAGCAGGTGGCCTTTTCTCATTCGATAGTATTCCTCCAGGAAAGTATACACTCCGATCTAGTCAAAATGGTGCAACTTTTGAGAAAGATGTGTTCCAGTTCGACGTTGCTGGAAACTTTAAAGTCGAAAACAAGGTATGACGGTGTATCCTCTTTGCAATTTCCGTATCAATTCAGTCCACCACCGTTTAAATCTTAGCTGAAAGCTACGAATTTTAATCCAGAAAAGCGTGAATCAAGCAACTTTTACCGAAAAGATTGAATCTTCAAGAATTCGGCATAGGAAAATGCAATTACGCTTCGAATAGGATAGAAAGACAGTTTTCTCTTCCTGCATAAAAAGCTGGAAAGTTCCATCTTTTTACTCGGAGATCCAAGGTTTATCGGCTTCAAGCTCAAAGATTCTTGCTTGTTATTCAGACGGTAGTGGACTATATTGACTGAGAGATTATTCACTCCATTTGAATTTAACGATTAGCAGATTGCAGTGTACTATTCTCTAATTACGAAATTGTGTTTCAGATTGTTATTAGCGGCTATGAGGTCAGTGGAAAAGTGACTAGTGACAAGAATGGAGTAGGGGGTGTGACGCTGGTTCTTCTTGGGGACTCAGAAATCAAGGGGGTTCAAAACTGTCACGCTGGGAAACCAAGTGAGGGCTTCACAGCTCCTTCCACCGGTCCGCAGCATGTAATCTGTCATCTCACCTCGGACTCTACGGGAACATTTAGATTCAAGAATGTCGTGCCAGGGAAATTCTCAGTCATTCCAGTATACAAGTATGTCAGGTTCATATTGCTTTACGGTTAATAATTCTCATTGGGTTGGTCTATTTCTGTTTCAGAGGGAAGAATATCATTTACAACGTATCCCCCGATCGTCTTGACATAACTTTGAAGCATCAGTCAATGGAACTGAGTGGATTCGAAGTTGATGGATTCACGGTACTTGGGAATGTGAGGGGGCTCTTAGGCGCAACTGCTAGAATATTGGTCAATGGAGAGCTTCGAGCCACTACTGGGGAGGATGGTTCCTTCTCGCTTTCTAAAATGAAACAAGGGGATTATGACTTCGAAATCCTTGCAGGTTGGTTGATCCAAGAGTAGGTTTTAGTGCCGCAATAATTCGGCAAGAATTTAATTTCGTTTTATTTTTCCAGACAAATTTCAGTTTGAAAAGAAGAAAATCAAAGTAATGGCCTCCAACCCCATTCTTCCTGATTTCCAGCCCACAAAATTATTAGTTTGTGGAACAGTGGAACTGGTGAGTAAAGACACCAATGCTCAACTCTGGCTGAATTTCCTAAAGAGCGGAGTGGAAACTCAGCGTGAAAAACTCAAGGATACGTCTTCTCTTCTCTGCTACTTCCTTTCCTCCTGGAAAATTCGCCGTGAACGTAGAATCCAAGCCGGAGAAGTATTTCATACCGGAAACGCAGGCGATTGAAGTCCCAGGCCGTATGGAGTTCTCATTTCGAGAGTTTAATGGTTTCATCGCTGGGAAATTAAAGTGCCCTCTCTCTGATGGCAAATGTGAAGCAAAGATTCAAATCAAGTCCACTGGAATAAGTAGTTTCTCAACTAGAGACAAGAGGAGGAGCTTTCAAATTCAGCCAGCTGGAATCGGGGGAGTACGAGCTAAGTATCCTTGAAAGTGGATTTTGTTGGAAGAACAAGAAAATCTCTGTAGTTCTGCGAAATGCCAACATTGAGAACGTGGAATTTCTTCAGACTGGATTCGCAGTGTCTCTCACTTCTTCTCATTCCACGAAAGTTAAAATCCTTGCAAGACCCAACCGAAATCTTCAGGTTGAAGATTCCCTCACTGGGTCCGTACCAAAGAATTTCTGCTTGAAGGACTTCTCGTCGAATGGCTACGAAATCCAGCCGAGCAGCTGTCATACATTCCACAACGCACCAATTAGTTTTAAGCTGGAGGGAAATGGGCCCACAAAAGTGAATCTGGTAGCTGAAAAGCACGAATTTTCTGGAACAGTTCAAACAAATGCCCCTCTCACTGGATTACAATTGAAGAAAAACGAAGTGCTCTTGGAAAATTCTGACCTGCCATTGAAGGAGCAAAAGAATGGGGTATACGTCTACGAGTTCAAAATGACAGAAAAAGCTGGAGAATCCATATCCCTCAGTTTCTTCTCCTACAGTTTTGTTTTTGAGCCTAATGTCGTCAACTATGTAACTGGGCAGGACTGCGAAGCTGATGTCTTTCGGGTCGTAGGTCAAAAGTCACAGGTCATCAAAGGGAAACTTGTACCTCCCCTTGGTAGGCTATCTTAGACTTTGAGGGACCTATGAGTAGGGACTGTTACATTTTTTTTTTTAATTATTTTTTCAGACGGAGTTGAAGTTCAAATTGAAGTTTTGGGTAACCCAGATGCCACGTCCCAGGTCCGTACTGATGAAAAAGGAGAATACATCGCTGGCCCATTTATCTACAGCGAGCAAGGATTTCGAGTGACACCGAAAATGTCAGGATACACCTTCATGCCATTCGGTGACGGGTATTCCTTCAATGTGCTACAGTGGGCCAAGATCCAAGTCAATGTTGCTGAGCTGGAGAGTCGGAAGCCCGTCTCCTCTGTTTTGATTTCACTCAGTGGTCCTAATGCCTATCGTCAGAATAAAATGACAGACGCCAATGGGAAATTGATTTTTCCTGATTTACAACCAGGGACATACTTTCTGAAAGCGTTTCTCAAAGGTAAGCAGAAGAATTCTGTGGATTTTGATTAAGGACGTGCAGAAGGTTTTGTTATTTTTTTTTTCGTTTCTATGGCAGATTTTTGAGGTATGCGGTGTTAGTGAGCTGTTAAGTCAACAAAAGTAATTATAATCGTTTAAAACCGATATTTTGCTGCACATACTTATCTTAATTCTGTCAAATATCACCCTAAAACTAGTCCATCTTTCGGTACATTTTCCGAGACAACAACTACCTCTACGACCTTGCGAAAGGTGTCTAATTAAAGGTACGTTTATTCTTAACAGATCTATGGAATGAAACTTGTGATTTTTGGTGCCGTTTCCGTGAAATAAGCAAAAGCGTGAATTTCACCAAAAAAAAACAAACAGGGTTCAGAAAATCGGCCCGTGACACGCCAACAGCTCGTAAATCGACCAAGTCATTCCATAGTACTGTAGACAATCGCTTTTTCTTCAATTTGACGTATCAACGAAGTCTCAGCGATCATTCATTCGTCCGGAATATGTACCGAAAGTTGACCATT
>JABASM010001745.1:1582-13179 GCA_019776545.1 Brachystomella parvula | reverse complement strand
GAAAAGGCAAGGGGGGAGGGAACTACTGTACTCGGCGTCCTCACTTCTTAAAGGGGTCGAGGGCAAAATAAATAAAATAATTATGGAAACTAGATTGAGCAGTCGCGCAGGCGTATAAAAGGGCAGAACCACGTGGAAACGAAATGGCATGAGGCAGGATGAAATGTCACCTATTGAAATGTCAATGCTACCAAGATGGCGGCAATGCAAACGTAAACTAGGAACTTGGATGGCAGCCATGTTTGACTTTTGGAAACAAAGTAATAATAAACGACGTGGGGCTTACCTCTGGTCATTGCGCAGCCGCATTAAAAGGCTGACCCACGCATGAGTGGAAAGCCAAGGGACAAGGCGACTGCAGGCGGCATGACAACAAATGAAATGTCAATGTCACCAAAAATGGCGGCAATGCAAAACGCATATGCAACCCAGGGAAGGCAGACATCTTTGACTTTTAGTGTGGGGATACACCTAACTTATATATAGTCGAGTTTGTATTAGTAACTCAGTACACCATCTGGAGCTACTTAATCATTTTTCCAGAATCAAGTGGCGCTGGTGTTGGGTAGCGCAGCTACTTGGTATGAAAGGTGCATGGAAGTTGAGAGGTGGATGAGAGTTGATAGAAGTGCATGTTTTTCTCCCAGCCGATGATAATGTTAGTTCTCTAATAAAATAAAGCAACTGCAATCAAGAAGCTCCTTTGCTCTTTTACAGGCCGGTTGAGAAGCACGTGCATATTTTGATTCCCGAATTCCATATCATGCTGGTGGGGCTCTCAGCTCTAAAGTTTTAGGCCCCACAAGCAGGATTTGAAAACAGAATGAAAAGCACCATGCGTCTCCACCGGTTTGTATCCTACACCTCACTCGATGTGACAAACACCAGCTGTCCTACTTAAGCGCGTACACCACTGGCTCCATTGGATTCTGCGAAAAATTCCATGTTGCTGCGAATGATGGTGTTCTGATGAATTAGATAACCCCAAGTTGACTAAAGATTTGCTTTATGGCCGTTGAGCTTTCTCTTTCTAGCACCGGAAATGGAGCGCGATGTTTTAAAACGGAAGAATTGAATCAGATCCTTGTAACTAAAAAAAAACGCTGATCTTTAAAGTCGTCGCGCCTGATTTGCGGGAAGGAAAGGAACTCAGCTATAGCACTACGTGGTCCACAAAAAATAAAACGCCGATTGTACCAAAATAGAGCTTCCCAGATGAGTCGGAGAAAGGGTGCGAGACTCCGTGCAAAAACTTCAATTCAATTATCTCGTACCAATATTAAATATCTCGTCCCCTAACTTAGTCCAACACGTAGAGCAATTATCCCTCTTCTGGCCTGCTATCGTACAGTTCAATCTGTTATCGTACGGAGCAGTAACTGGCGTTTTTGTCTTTGATGAAACGTAGGGAGCCCAGGGGATTTTCACTCTAGGGAATCTACTTATGAGACATTTTGGCGTTTCGTTTTTCGTGGACCACGAAGTGTGTAGTAAGCGTAGGCGACCCGCATTGATTGCGCAGCGCTGTTCCTGCGCTCGTCAAGCAGAAGAAGAAGTTTCTACCAATTTGCGGTGAATTAACACTATGCATTATGCCTTCGGAACCCTTGGCGAGAGGAGACGAGAAATTCAGGTAAACTTAAGCCATTTTCCATACCAAAGCTACGAATCGGATAGACTACCGATCGCCCCACCCGGAGATGGGAGGGGTGCTTGACTATACATCCGTCCAATATCCATCCATCGAATATAGCTTTAAAGACGTTAACCCTCCCAGCTCCGGTTTATTTTGGGGCAATCGGTAGAAAAAGAAAGAAATAGGTGAAATGAAACGTTGGGTTTTTACCACTGCCCTGCCGAGTACCGGTTGCCGACGTGTGAGCGTAGCGGGTTGAGTGGGTAGGTAGTGAAAGACGTTGCCACTTTTTTTCTTATCCCTGCTTTTTGCTTATGAATTTCTGAATTTGAGAGTGAGTCAGTCAGTCAGTAGTAGATCGAGCCAGTTGAGGAGGAATATGGTAAAGAAAGAACTGAAGAAGAAGGGTTGAGGAATTCCTCATCCTGCTTTTAGTTACTAATTCATCCTGCTCTTCTTGAATCTTAATCAACTACACCTTTACTCACCGTCTTTAGATTCTCCATCCTTAGCCCATCATACCCTGCTAATCAGGTATGTCAACTAAATCTTAATTGAAATCTTTCCACTCGAATTAGAACTGGAACATTCCAACTAGCCCTCCTCATCCACTGTCAACAAAAGACCATTCACTCTACACAATCGCTAACTTTCTTTTTGTATTATAAACAGATGATTCAAGACCCCGTCGTCTTCATAATTTATTCAGGACTGGGGACCCGTCATCCTAAGAATCAATCAAGCTAATTTACAACAATCTCCCTGCTCCGCGTCAACCTCGGATAGTCAAAATGAAACAGTGAAGTACAACTAGCTTAGCAATCATGATGTAAGTACCAGCGATCTCTGCGTTGAGCCATTACGTGTTATTTTGCCATTTGTGTTGGCTGATCCCAATTTTCACTTTCTCTGTTTAGTGCGGAAGATCAGACAGATGCTGCTGCACTGAGTACAGGGCCTCACAGTATCCCGGCCTCTACTGGATCCACTGGAAGCTTTGAAAAGACTCGCCCAAGTCCCTGTTCAAGTGCAAGTCCCTCACCAAGTCCATCTGCCTTGAAAAGCTCTACTGAGAGTGTCACAACTGCAAGTAGCAGCAGTGGGGATGAAACAGAAGTCAACTGCTGCTCACAGAATGGAAGCCTTGGGAATTTAACACCAGAAGGTGTACTAACTCCACCAAATGAGCTGGATCCTCATTCCAGTAGCGGCTCAGTCAACAATGGTACTCTGAAACCTACCCGGTACAATGGTAAATTAGAGTTTTACAAAGGTCAGTTCATTTCTTACCCTTTCACTTCACATTTCGATGTCGTAGACTATACTTGCATTGTTTTTGATTCTGTAGAAGGGGTACTCTGTTTAGAACTCTCGCATTGTGAAGAAGCAGAAGGACGAAAGTGGCTGACGACGAAAGGGAAGAGTGACATGAGGAGAGTAGTACGCGTATCAAAGGAAGTCTCAATACCCCGGTCACAGACTCCGTCGAATTTTATTCTTTCCAATCCATCCAATGGTCTCTCCTCTTCCCCTCATGAAAATCGTAAGTTAGAAGCGGGCCGCAGGCTGCACACAAATCACGAGTTTACAATTCTCTAGCTTTGTCTCATTCTAGTCGCATCGAACTTTGCTTTGGCTGTTATCGAAGACCGTTCTTTGTTAGTTTACCTTGTTTCTTCGGCTTTACACCCGAATTTTTGTTTTGATTTTCCTAGTTTTTTTTAGCAACGGTTAAAAAATTATCCAGTTTGATAGCTTCGACCATCCGGAAATGATTCAAATGAAAATGTGTATAGTAAGTAGATTGCTGGATTTTCAGTTTTTGTTTTGCTGGCCTGTCGCTCGAGAGACTTTTTGCTATGTTTCTGATGGTTTTCCGACAATCTCTCCGACAGTGTGATACAAAACCCAAAAAAAGAGCACACGAAAAGGATAAGAGTGCCAATGTACGTTTTCCTGTTCTTGGATTTGGGAATATTGCGGGGGTCTTACTACTAATTCAGGCCCTGACCATCTAAGTTATCAAAAATTCGTCACAATTTTTCCAAATCGGAAATCCTGCGAATAGACTTAAATACGATGCATTCCCTCCCTTCTCCTTTCAGGAAAAAATTGCACGAATATTTCAAGGAATGCGCATCAGACATGCCGAGTTGTGAAGAATTTCATTAAATAAATATTTGTTGTTTTTTCTTTATTTTTAGTGTCTGACGAAGGATCCTCACCTGCCTCATCGTCGGCCTCACTAAAATCCCGTGAAAAAAGTTGGAGAAAGCAACCCGTGCCTCAGAAATGCAATTTGAGTAGTAGTAGCCTCCTAGAATTCTTTATGAAGCCATCGCCATGCATCCATAGACTATCCGATCCTAAACTCCACCGTCTTCCACGACGGCCTTTTAATCTCCCCAACCCTTCCCGCTGGAACATCAAGTCATCAACTGGTCTTTGCAAATGTGGTGAGCTGAAACGTCGAAACTGTTCCAGTAACCTGAAAGAGAGGAGAGTGACGAAGGCGGCTAGAGAATCCTCATTAAGTTTCGAGAACGTCCTAGTAAAACTCCGAAGAGAATCGGAGAGAAATGCCTCAGAGCAAAAACTCCGTCAGTTCCACACGTCTGCTCCACTCACCCCACAGAAATTCCAGCGTCAAAGCCCAGCACCGCTTCCCCACACCCCGTCCAGGAAGCGAAGTTCGCGGGATTTAGAAGGGGCACCCGGTGAGCCGGAAGTCCAAGGGAAGTCAATTAGAAAATCCTCAACCCCAATCAAAAATTTGGAGAAGACGATACTATCAGTACCTGCTGCTGCTGGAATGAGTTTCCCTGGTGGTCCTGGTGGGAAACGAAGCTCGGCAGCTACCAAACTCCGTCAGACCGGTTGTGATACGACAGACGGAAAAATGAGCCCACCACACCTCAACAAGAAATTAAATTACAGGAATCAGAATAATAATTTTTCTACCTGTTCCACTCCGCCATCACTCCTCCGACCCGCGCCCACGGCTGAGCTTAGTTCAACACGAAGTAAGACTGAGAGTCCGCTGAGGGAAAATGGGGAGGAGGCTGGGAGGGAGTCAGTGCAGGACGAAATTCTGAGTCCAGAGGAGCAGGAGCAGATCCAGGCTCAGGCCATGTCCAAAGCAATTTCATATACGATAACCTCACTCCTTGGTGGGGTCACCCCCACGGCCGCCTTTGCAAAAAAACTCAACTACAATCCCACCAACCCCCCTTCGAACTTACCACACCAAAAAATCCTGAATTCAGGGCTTCAACCTGGGAATTTATTTGGAAATGAGCAAGATAAGAATTCTTTTCTCCGTCACTTGCTCGATACGTCGGACCCAATCCCCGTCTCTTCCTCGTACTCAGTGGGATCAGGGGGAGGAGGAGCATCTACTAGCAGCAGTACCAAGGCCCAGCCCTCACCAGAAAAACCATCAAAACCATCTAGAAATAATGGGAAAGGACGGCGTACGACGAAATCAAGTTTTGAGTCTCAGCCTCCAGGAGGAGGCGGAATTGTCAAGGGACGAAATCCAGGAACGAAGAATTCTACAAATCGTGCTGATTCAAAGGGGTTTGGGAAGAATGGGCAGTCACTTCCCCCAGCCCTCCCCCATCAACTCCCACTCCAATCACACTACTCACAGTTTGTACCACAGGCCGGGCAGCTGGATTCCCTTGCTGCAGCCATCCAGTATGCCTCAAGACTCCATCCCCATTTCATTCCTCCACCACCCCCGCCCCCGTCACTAGGCCCCTCCCACCCGTACTCACACCCTCAACCTCCTCAGAAGTTCAGTCCGCATCCTGTCAGCATCCCTCAACCTGAAGCAGAAGAAGAGGAGGATGCACCAATCAACCTCAGTCAGAAGGACGGTGAATGGCCCAAACCCAAATTTCTTCCAAATGATCGAGCTTCCAGATTTCAAGTGGAGGGAGGAGCCTTTCCTGTTGTGCCTCATGGAAACCCTGGAGAAGAATCTGATCCAGGTAAGTTTTACTTTTGTATTTTTTGGAATTTTTTTTGAAGTGGAAGTTAAGTGAACATAATTTTGAGAAAATTGAAAGGCATTTTAACGCTCAAGCAATTGAGCGCCTGTGCAAGGCTGAGGAGTCCCACTTTCTTTCAACCCCCTTCAATTTTTTTTTTGAAATCCATTGGATCCGGAGATAAAGTCCTTTTTTTTGCTTCTTTCTTTTTTCCGTTTTTTTGGGAGATGCGGGACTGCTGGATATGATTGTTTCCCTTTATATTTTTCTAGTTTTTTTTTTTTTTTATAGAAAGGAAATCGTACTTGGAGTGTTTTTTTTTAAAATTGTCATTTTTTTATTTTTAGTTTTTAGTCTCTTATTTTTATTTTATATTTTTATATTCTGAATTTATGGTTCAATTTTGACATTATTGTCTTCTGAGAAAAATCCGTAGGTACATGCTTTTACCCCTACGTTAGAATCGGGGGTCAACAGTTTGATTTTTAGAACCTTGTTAGTCGTTCAGTACTTCAATTTGGAATTTCTCTTATTTTCTCACTCGAAAATTATACCATGCCCTTCCTTCGGCTTCTGCGCAGTTTTCTTATTTTATTTTATTTATTTTATTGTACTGTTTGAACTTGTCTTTGATATTTTCCTCGTATTAATTTTATTCTAATACTTTTTTTTTACAGATTTGCCGTTAAATTTATGTAAGAAACGCCGAAATGACTGAGAAAGCTAGGAGGAGTTCCTGTCGTTTTGGATAGTCTCCGCCTACGCACCATAAGAAAATGCAGTATGAAAACAGTGGCTTCCTACCGAGTCTTTTTTTTAAAAAAGCGAAAGTGGATTGAGTGAGTGTGTCTTAAAATTTTAGAAAATCTACTACTTTCAACTGACTCGTTAAATTATTATTCTTCCTATGGACTACGTACTACTACTCTACTCTATAAAAAAGTATTATGTTCAAAAATAGATTCTAATGTTATTGCCTCCCTTATTAGTTTAAAGTAGCGAGGAAGGAAGTCTGTGTTAAGCACATGGTTCTCCTGACGTAAGTGCCAATATTTTAATCCTAGTTCTCTATGACTTTAACTAGACTACTTATAGGCAGATCTTGGAAAATTAAAAATTAGGGAGGAGAAGTCTGTAACTTTTATTCACACCTAAACTATATCTGCGCTTAAGAGTACACAAAAGCAATCTAAATCTAAACCAATTATTTTGAGCTAGTTAGTTTTATTTAAAATAAATATATGAAATGGTGAAACTAAACATATCCACTTTTTGTAGTCTCGTCATGCAGTCCAAGTCGTCGAGGTTTTAGGGTACTTTTACGGAACGATTGAAACATCGAACTTGGCTTGACGTCAGCGTATTTCATTCAAAATGGTTAGAAGATTAGGTTGTGAACGTGGTTCGCTTCATTTTTCAAGAAGATCTCCAGCCTCTGCGTCTTGTTGGTAAAATTCAGTAAATCCCAGTGAGATGTAACGTCTGAAAATTAAGCTTCCTCGGAAATCATCTTTGGAAAAATTCTTCCTGTCATTCTGAATAATTCAAAGGTTTTCTGGAATTCTTTGTTTGAAATTCAGGAGGGGAGTCTTAGAATTTGAAACCAACCAACTCAAAATGATTAGGAAATAAATATTTGGGCTTGAATCAATAATTTTAATGTTGTTGAAAGTTCACTTTTCAGTTTCAATAATAACTCGTTGGATTTTGTAAAAAAAAACTTTTCAAAACAGAATTGCTAAAAAACTGTTTCCTCCGAAAATCCGAAAAATTGCATAAAACCATGTATAGTAGTGGAGTAACTGCGAACGTTTTTCACGTTCATTTTTTTTTAAAAAAAAGTGCCAAAGAAAGCAAATTCTACTAGTACTAAAAACCTACTTCGAATGATTTCAGGCTCACAGATTAACAACGGCAAAAGCTGAGAATGTTGGCGTTAGCTCTTACAATATACCTAGGGGTTAATTGCGAACGCGTTTAGGACTCCTGTTGTGCTTCAGCCTACAGCTTCACGGAAACACTTCTGGCATCTAGTGTGCATCTAGCAGCCCTTAGTTTATATAGCATTCCAAATTACCCTACCTTTTTGGAATATCGCTGAACCTCTTTCCGAAAATTGGGTACCCACCAAACTTTAACCGAAACTCAGCGTCACATACGGCACTCCTATTCTGAATTCAACGGTAACACTGTTACCATTGAATTCAGAGTTTGTTTTAGTTACGGGGGGGGGAACGCACCCTGCACCGGTGCGGGGTGCGCCTGCCTGCCGCACCGGAATTGCAAGCACAGTTTTTTAAGAAAGTTTTCCAAAATTCCTCAGAGTATTTGAAAAGAGCGTTTTCCTAGATAGTACGTTCCTGTGCTGCGCCAAATAGTTTTTTGGGTAGCTTGATGCGTGGCGTGTGCCGCTAACAATTTTTTACAGCATATGTACGTGATATACAGGAATTTATAAGCTCCCACGACTAACAGAATTAAAAATGCCAAAACTAGCGTTCGAAACTGCTCCATTAACGCTACGCTACTAGAGATTCCCGTATCCCCCCACAACTTGTTTCCGCCTAAATTGACCTAATATTTCCTGTTTTTCAAAAAAAAAAAAATTCAGTTTCAATTTTGTTTATAATAACAAGCCTAAGAAACAACTTTTGGATGTTGAATCCCATAAGGGTTTCTTAAAATTCTTAATAGAAAGTCCGGAATTCCAAAAGAACAATATTAGTAAAAGTTACAGAATCTCATTTTTACCCAAAAAAAACACTCACCGAAAATTGGTAAATTTTTCAACACACTTTGAGTGAGATTTCGGTTATTTCCACCAGAAAAAGAATTAATTGCAAAACACACCAACTTACTCTTTTTCATCATGAGTGGGACAAGGCAAGGGTGATTTCTGATTTCATGGAAATGTAAAACGGAAATCGGGTTCTGAAAATCTTAGCGTCGTCCTCTGATTGTGATTGGTGAGTTGAGATAATTACTTGAGTGTGTAAAACGGTAAAACAGAAGAGGGCATTTTGGTGAAATTGAAGGTGAGAAGAGGTGGTGGTGGTGGTCGTGACGAGTGAGTGGAAAAATGATAAGGGAAAAAAGAAAAGAGGCTTTCCTTTGAATCTCTTCGCTGTTGTCGCTTGTCCGTCCGCTCGCCCCTCTTCAGTCTCCGCCGCCAGTATCTTCTAAATGCCCAAAATATCCATTAAAGTGCCCTTTTTTGGTGAGAAAATTACACGTTTTATGTTCTTTGGAAACCTGTTCCAGCAACTCAGAAATATTAAATCTTTGGAAATTATATTTGTAAAGAGTGTTGAAAATTAATTTGTCGATACCACCGTGTAAAAGGATTTATTTGATAGCTGTAGTCCAACTTCACCGTAAAAAGTTATTTCATGCTTTCCTAATAAGAAAGCCTTTCCTCGCGTAACACCTCAAATTTCAAGGTTTTGCCTTATTATCAGCTTTAAACGGTGAGAACTGTTCACTGCACCCACTTTTGGATCTTTAAGAAGTCACGGACCTTTACTTTTTACTTTTAGGTGACTTCGAAAAAATCCTTATAGGAAGTAACAAACAAAAAGGGTTGTTAAAAGGTGTGGTAATCATTTAAAAAGCCTATGCAAGCATAAAATTCAAGGGGCCCGACTTGGTATGTCTTTAGAAAGAATTATATTCATTATGACCAATTTGGAAATGCATCTCAAGTTCAACGTATTTCCGTGTTTTGAAATGCGGATTAACATCCCTCTACTTTGGCCAAAGTTACGGGAAACTGAGAAATATTGATAAATATAACTTTTACTGGGTGTCCAAAGTGTGAATACGCAATTCTCTAATTCTCAGAATTTCAGTTATGAAACGCCAACTTTTTTAAATTTTCCACAAAGGATTTTCCGAAATGCCTTGAAAAAAGGGCGCATTTTGTTTCTGTAAAAGTCAAAAGCGAGCCGAGTTAAGTTCAGAGTCTTAGTTTCTGATCATTCGGAGGTCATACGAGGAAAAATCTCCAAAATGTTCCTTTACAAGTTTTTTGAAAAGGCAAAGTGAATTAAGAAGGGCCATTATTTGACCACAAAAAGCTCCTTTTCAATAAGCATTTCCTAGACGAAGAAGGTACCCTCGGCGGAGACTGTTCTACCTCAACTCTTCGCCTCCTCCGTTTTTGATCAGTTCAGTTTTTGAATGGGAGTTATTCGTGTGTTGAGTGTTTCTTCCTCAAAAATAGAAATACACTAATCAAAGTGGAAGTGAAGTAAATGAAGGGCAGCAGTGAAGAAGAATAAAAACTGAGGAGTAGAAGTAACTAATTTCTGACTCCTGCAGCTGTTCTTCTACATCGCTTCATCTCGAACCATGGAATTTGACCATTTAATTAGTTAATTAGCTGAGTTAGACTGAGAGTGAGGGAGGTGCATTGGTTGGCTATCAGCAACTTACCGGCCTCCCATTTGACATTCAGTCCCGTCATCCTCACTCTGTCAATCTGACATACTCTCAAGTCAACAGGGCCTGCTCTCAATCATCAAAATGTTATCAAACAACATGTACCGTGTTGGAGGTGAGAATAAGATTATCCTCTCTAATTAAACCTCACATTGATTTCGTATATACAATTCAATGACCTCGTTTCAATGACATTTAACCGTAAACCATCTCAACAGGCTTTCACTAATTAAGCACTTCTCATTCCCTAATGAGCATCTGCTTAATTCCAGTGTTTGGATGCTGTACGGAGCAAGGGGTCTAGGGGTCAAGCGCGTAGAGGTCATTTCCTCACCGGATATTCTGTTTTGATAATAATTTCAGTGAATGAAGTAAAAAGGAAGGAACCGGTTTAGTGTCCTGTGTACACACTATACGTCCCAGTGCCAACTGCACGCAGCTGATTAATTCCTAGCCATTCCTAGTCAATTTTCCCTGCAATCCCTCTAATAAATAGTCCTGTCCTGGAAACTGAGCAAAATTAGCAAAAACCGACGAGCGTTCAACTGGAAAACGTGACAAGATCCGCTTCACGTTTTTATTTTTCCACTTCATCAACAATGTAAATGTAACTACAAATCTACCAGCTACATTCTCATGTACATAACACTGATTTATCAGATTTTTAGCCTGATAATGATACGGAGGGCCAATCGTCGCGTCATTCATCAGGGAGGGGTGGCGGGAGTGTTGACATTGCTCTGAATCTTGTCTATATTGATTCTTACTGAAGATGGCTGCATTCAAATTCAACTTTTTCAATGCAACTACAACTAGTGATAACTAATTTCATAATTCCTGTTTCAGATTACGTTTACTTTGAGGCTGGCCCGATGTCACCTTACCAAGTACGAAGGATCGAGGAGCTCAACAAGGTAAAATACAAACTGAAAGTATTTTCAAATGGTTTTACGGTGGCAATGTGTTTTAATGAGTCTTAGGAAGTCAAATCATACGAGTCGTGGTGGGTGGATCGGCAGGCGATGGGAAGGTGGTGGTGGGGAATGAAGTATGGAGAAAGGACATAGGGGGGAGGGGGTCGGTGGTAACGGATCTGTTGTTGCATTATTTTGGATTCCGTTAATTAGAACTAGGAGTTTTCCTTAAGAGAAAGAGGAGATGGTACGGTAATTCGTCTGGAGAATGATTGGAAAGAGCTGAGAAGGGGAAGGGGGGTCTTTGCTCAGTAGTAGTGGAAAGAAGTGAAAAGAGAAAGTTGTGGAGAAAGTACTAGAGACATTAGAGCGTACTTTTTACTCTTGTGAGGAGCTCAACGGAAGACGCAAAGTCCTTTTCTAGTCTAATTTATCGATTTCTATTACGGAATCACTTGAGTCCTCTGGAACGAGAGATGGAAGAGACCAAGGAGTTTGGAGTGAGTGAAGGAGTCTACCCACACATACAGATTCTAATCCCACCTTCATCAAATCAAATGATGAGGAGTCTACTACTCGTCCTCATGAGTCCCCCCCCCCCCCCCCCCCCCC
>JABASM010001743.1:0-13187 GCA_019776545.1 Brachystomella parvula | reverse complement strand
CCAAAATCGTCGAATTTGGTTTAGTACTTCTCGACTTTATTACGATTAACTAAACCCTCGATTTTTCTGAATCAAATTGAAATCGAGGGTTTACTTAATCGTAATTAAGTCGAGAAGTACTTAACCAAATTCGACGATTTTCGTGTCAATCGATTCAGAATCGTATTTTCTACAATTCGTAAGCAGGTCGAATCCATGTTACCGCATGAAATTCGGAGAAAAATTCGGGGAAATAGTATCTGGAGAAAAAATATTTTGCTAGACTTGTCCCGCTTTTTTCCCTAATTTTCTGACGTTGAAAAATCGCTAATGACTACACCCGGGTTAGAGCGGTGAACAAACTTATGGTTTAAACACCCTGCTTACATCTTCAATTAAGTTCTGCGTCAGATTAATGCGTTTTAAATGCCGAAAGAGGTGGGTCTCATTCTGTTCAGTTATATCGGGGTTTTTTGGGAATCTGATGTTGCTCAAGCGGTTCCCACACAGATTCAGATATTCAAGTCTAGAAATGACAAAATTACTTATCCCCTCCCAAAACTTCCGACTTATTTCAAGCTTACGATTGACAGACGTTAAGCTTGATGACTTCTTCCCAGTTCGCTAATTGATTTGATTCCAAATCCAGACTCGTAAGATTTAACAAGGAGTTTATGGGTGGAACGATACGGGAAATCACATTGAAAGGTACCTTAAAAAGAAACACAAGGATAAAGAACAGATTTAATCTAGAATTTCGGTGCGAATTTTTTCACCTGTAAATTGCTTATCTGCGGCCAGAGTAGGGATGCAGATAAGACATCCGACCAACTGTACTTCACGTTACCAAGAATTACATGCTCCAAATGTGGAAATACTGCTGTATACTTTCCTGTAGCCGGCTCCAGCGGATTCCCACTACATAGCAAGTAATTAGTTAGACAATTCCCCAAAATGAAAATGCATGAGTGAGCCCAAAAATCTTACCTCAGATCAAGGCCTTTCAGGTGTTCAAACGATTTACAAACTTCTGAAATCGAGTCCCAGCTTCTGATCAAGTTCATAGCCAGATTTAAAAATTCAACGTTTCGGCAGAGCTTGACCAGTTCTCCGGGCCCACCCAATTCCGATATTTGCTTATCACTCAAATCCAGCACTTTCAAGTCCCTAAGAAAATTTCACAAAGCTCCAGCTAATAAATATGCATTTACATAAGAAGTCAACTTACTCGTATTTTACACATCTTGGGGTTATACTCTCGTCAACTAGCTTCATCGTACTCATAACCCGCTGATCGTGCCCGTATCTCTCTCGAAGTGCAACAAAGACATCAACAACTCGTTTTGCCTTATGTGGTCTAATGAAGGATGCAGCCTTTGGTTGAGTACTTCGGAAGTATTCAATCCCATCAACTGTTCCCTCATGTTTACCTCGACTAGGATCATCCCACTCTACGCCTAGCCATATTCCGGGGTGAGGGCTCACGCTTCCAACGTATTTCACGACAGCCGTCTGATTATCACATATGATCCTGTCACCAACGACAAACTCCTCAGAGGGTTCCGCGGGAGGCGGTAGTGAGGTCTGTGCTTCGTTTTGTTCATCATCAAACTGAAATTGAAACATTCTCCTGCAGGGACTGAAAGTTAGGAGAAAGGAAGGATTGCATCAATAAGCCGGAGAACCGTAATCTGAAAATCAGTCAGCAAAATTCTTAGTCATTAGAAGGGTACAATGGCAATGGTTACCATGCGTCTGTCCGCCAACAACTTGGCCAATAATACCAGCACATGACAGAATTGTCCTGACAACCGAGACCGTCAACAAATATATTCAGAATACACAAAATCCCTATCCACATTTTTCAATAAAACTTACATGTCGCTGAAATAAGTGGTTTCCCACACTTTACCCAGTTGGTGGTGAAGAGGTGTACACTGACGTGCGGAAATTAGCAGGGAATCGTACAATTAATTAATTGTGACCACGAATGTAAAAATTGATAACTTTCTCGAAACTGCTGATTTTCTCCCCCGCCCTGCTTTTTTGAGTTCAGAGTGAGATGTGAGAAAACAGCGCAACAAAACCCAGAAAAAGCTTCAACTTTCTCTTGAAAATTCTTATTCTAATTCCTGTGAATAAAGTATCCTGATCAACGCTGGAATTGGCTTACAAGCGATCGTCGTCTTGGTAATTGCTTTACTGAGCATGTTTCATATTAATTCCGGCTAATTACCTTGGCAGATTTATGGAGTTTGGGGGCAGAAGTCGTTTTCACCCATGGCTGAGCTCTATGTGATTGGAAGAGTGCAGAGCGGCAGTGGATTTCCCAGTGGTACTGGATACTTTTGCAAGTGGTCAATTCAAGCAGGTAGGGTAACCCAAGTTTTTTTTAGCAGAATTCAATAGCCAGTTATTTTATCTAATATTTTTAGGAAGCGCGTGGAAGAAAGTGAGCGGAGTAAAAGAAGCACAAACGCAAGTCGATACACCAGCGTCCTTTGATCCTGGCAGAGTCCAGTGGTCACATCCTATTGATATTCATTTCGTGACGAGTGGGCTTCAAGGTTAATTTAAAGCTGAATTATGTTAACACAGTTTTAAACTCTTTTAATTAAAAACAGGGTGGCCAAAAATAATTCTAGAGGTCTGTCGTCAAGATAAGTACGGCCGAAGCGATTTGAGCGGTTACGGAGTTTGTCATATTCCTGCCACCCCAGGGACACATATCGTTGAAGTACCCACCTGGCGTCCTACTGGTTAGTTTCAAGACAGTTTAATCGGCTTTGATTTTATTTCGCTCATTTTTCATCAGGTACTGGACGAGACGAAATCGAGCGTCATTTTTTGGGAGGTTCAACCGAGCTTAGCGAGCCGGAGACCGTGTCCAACGCTGTTGAGAGATACCGACTTCGAACCAAACCTTCTGGGACAGTTACCCTCGAGCTTGGGATAGTCCTTAAAAATTTTACAAAGTGTGGGATCGAGTCTTGAAATGGAGTTTTTTAAGAACAAGGATAAGTTCACGGTCTATATCCTATTGGCCGCTTCTCTTTGCAATGCTCAAGGAAGCGGCGAAGCCCCTCTATTTGCACTTTCCACTGAACGCTACGTTTCCGGAGGTTCCAGCACAGAAGTCGAACTCCTTACTTCGTCAATGCCAGAAACTGAAATTATCGAAGCATCCCCCACCCCTAAAGTAACTTCAACTACTCCTACTCCGGTTGCAACGATTTCCCCATCTCCAGCGCCTCCAAAGCCAGAAACAAGCTCACCTTTCTATTGTCCCTGCGACTATAGCGTAAGTCGAGCTTCAGAATCTCTAAATGACTAATATTTATTTTAGGCGCAGCTAAAAAGGAGTCATGCTTCAGCTCTGAGCGCTTGAAAATGCGAAAAAAAGGCTGAAGCGAAGTGAAATCACTAGTTGCCCCAAGATTTAATTTTTTACTACTAACGCCTGGAAGGACGGACACGGAAGCTTACCTTTGCACTCTAATTCCTTAAATTCTTTTGTATCTTAATTTCTAGCTCAACTCTTGTGACTACAACTGCTGTTGCGATCCTGACTGTTCGGAAAAAGCTAAATCCGTTTTCTCTTTATGCTCCGATGAAGAAAGCTTTCGACGATATTCGAGTTTAACCAATTCTAGAAGATGTTTTAAAAATGAATTTCTATTCCGGAATAACACGGTCTTCAAATCCCAAATTTCAAATACTGGAAACTTGTTCTGCCTAATTTCCGACAATCCGAAGCTGGAGGAAAAATTCCTTCCTGCTGAGGTAAGCTTTTCGGCATCTCATGAATTCTGACGCAAGGCCCTAATACTTTCAATTTGGTCTAAGGTTTACCTAAGCAGTATATCAAGCTCATCGAAAGCAAATTATTTCTGGGATTCAAAAAAAATGGAAGGCAGGGTTGCGGAAGTCCAGTTGAAGCATTATAAGTTTGGAAACAAGATTCAATTGGCTGAGATCAATAGAAATGGAAAAGAGACAAAATTACTTCGGACCTACATGAGTATAAACAGAAAAATTCTAAAACTAGAAATTTTTTGTACGATTAATGGAGTTCTACATCTAAAAAATTTTTATAGGCCTTCCGTCTCCAGCCTTTGCTAGCATTTGCTCAGCGGTGACACCAGTGACATTTTTACAAGATACCCAGTCAGTCTGCCAAACTCCTGTGAGAAATTTGAGTCTCCAGTGCCAGTCAACTAAAAATTTCAATGCAGAAACATTTCTGAAGGATGTTTTCGTTATCAAAAATCCAAGTTTGAATTTAACCGAAAATAATCTGGTCAATTTTACTTACCTTGGAGTTCGTTCTTCCAGTTGGGTGAGGGTTGATGAGCTTCTTTCACCCTCTTACCACAAAGCCAGCTCAAAGTGTTTGAACATCTTGGAAAACTTGGAACTGGTTTTTCAACATGGCGGAATCGATGGTATTATTCATGCCATTGCCCATATCCGCTACGCCAACATCAGCTCAAGGGTCACGGAAATTCGCCAAAAGTTTTTACTAAGGTTTGCCTGGGAGAATCCAGAAGATGAAAATGTCCACCCGCACAACGTTCGGCTCTCTAGTGGGAATCCAGGATACTTGTTTGGGAAGCCGGTACTTATTGGCTCTCTCCTCACGGATACTGCTGGGGATTTAGTTCTAGCTAACAAAACGAAGGAGGAGAAAGCAGCCTTCGAGAAACTGAGGGAGAAGAGGAAATTCATTATCAATCCTAGGACTGCTGGGCCACTTACTGTTTTAAATCCTCAAGGTTGTAATGGAAACCGGAAGTCGCTCCTCTTTGGCTATGACATGAGTGTGAACTGCTTGTTGGACTACTCTGACCTCCCCTCATGCCAGAGCTTACAAAGGAAAATTGGGACATTGCTCCTGGGAGTTTCACCAAAAAATTTCACTGGGAGGTGAGTACTTGCTTACTTAGTTTCAGGGATACCTGCGAGAAGGCTTGATGCTATGATATTATTTCATAGATTTCTGGCGTCAATTGGGAGCCCTGACTTCCAGACACCGGACAACTGGGTCACAATAATGACATCTGAGGATCCCTCTGGATTGCAAGAAATTGGATCTAAAGCCATCGAAAATGGCTGTGAAGGTCTCATCACTGCACTTCGTATTCAAATTGTGTATGCACGCGTCGGAAGCGTAAGTTACTGCAACCTTGAAAATAATTACCCTAACTCGCCAAAAAAATTACAGAGAACGGTTTTTTTTTTAAAAATTCACCAATGAAATTCAACCTTTGCTTTGTGGAAGAGCCACTGATGAGATGCTGCGGATAATCTTACTGCTTCCCATTTGTCTTTCCCTTTTCCCTTGGCTTAAAAAATTATTTTTGTTTTTTTAAAAAAAAATGTTTCTGAGTAGAAAGTGAAAGCCTTGAGATTCAAGCATTTATTGCCTGACTTTCTCTTTCTCCAGATTCATTATCCCCAACTGCATATCCGTGGTGTTCTATTTCAATTTGGTGAGTCCACAAATATTCCGCGGAAGAAAGGGAATGATATGTCGTCTGAAATCTTGCTCACAACGACGGCCAAGTTCACTGACATCACGCCATCCCCTGTGACACCCCTGCCAAAATGGCCAGTTGTCTCAATCAAGCTTCCTGCGGACTTTTTCTATCCTTTTTCGATTGCTACTGGAGGAGGATCTTCCCCGGTGGCCAAAATCCCGAACTTTGTTTCCTTTTCCGTTTTTTACTTTATTACTGTAATGTAAGATTAGTCCCTGAACGATTTAATAAGCATCCTAGTTTATATGCGCCTAAGATTTTGAAGGAAATGACGCCCGCCCCCTGTAAATATTAAAAAGCAAAGAAGACACGTTTTATTATTCTTGGGAATTGTAACAGTGTTGCTGAAATGTTTTGTTAAATAATAATAATTAGTAATAATTTTTAAAAGCTAATATGGCCACACAATGCTGTAGTGTAGTTGAAAATACTGTCATATAGGTTAATTTGAACAAAAACGAAGCTTTCAGTCTAAAGCAAGTCTACAAACAACACTAGATCGCGAGAGCATTTTTCTAAAGCTGTACATTTTTGTGGGACACCGAGCTGCCAACGTTACGTTCAATGGGTTCTGTCACACCACTGGATACTACAGTAAGTAGTGATAATGATAATAAATTTAAGTAAAGTTAATGTAACATGACCGACCAACTATACGAACTATTACAATCGGAAAAAATTATAAGAAGGAAAAATGTTCAAAAGTTTTTTGTAGTGTAGCAGATAGGATTGAACATGGATTCAAAAACTATAACACTTTTTTCAATTATTTTGTAAATAAGTGGTTATTATAATGAGACTCGCGCAAGAAAGGAAAGATGGAGGGGACTGTAATTACTTGGTTTCAAAATACTTATATGTAGGATTTTCATAACCATTTACTTGCATATTATGGACATGTTTCTCCTCTGGAGTTGTCGTCTTCTCGCTTAGCAAATGCGGTGGATTGACTGCAAGAAAGTCCTAAAAAGGAAAGAAATTGACCAAGGATTAGAACTCAAAGGCTTAGACATACGCAGGCGCTGTTGAAGGAATTTTCACTTACATAGTTTCTTGTTGCTGCCCCTCTCTTCCGCAAAATTATCAATCCAATTACCATTGAGACGAAGATAATAATGCCACCAAATGACATGACCAAGTAGATGGATTTATTAGTATGGTAAACCTCCCGGTGAACAGAGAATGTCTAGATTTCCAAAAAAAGAAGAAAAAAAATTAAAGTTTGATTGTAATTTAAAAATTGCAACATGACATGCTCCTGTCCAAACTTACCCGTGCATCTTGTTGGAATTCATTGCTGATCGAATGTGAGTTATGGATTTCATTGTTGTAGTAGACGTCGGCTGGTTCGGATGTTGATGGTTTCTCAGTAACCGGTTCCTCCGTAAACTGGATAATATCCTCATCCTCCTCAGTCGTAGTTGGAGCTGTCATGGTTGTGGTAGTGGTCGGGGACCAAGCGTTCGTGGTGGGTGCCGGGCTCGCGACTCGAGTGACCCCTTTGATGTCTTCTACCAACTTTGTATTTTCATCGGCTGTGCCGAGAAGCTTGTCATCATTTGAGTGTCCTTGGAGACTCACAATGTAATCCTCAATAAGCGGACGCAGTTCAATATTCAGTTTCGGATACCTGAGCGTCAGGGAAAAAATATGCATACAATAGACTCTTCCTCACGATTCTTGCCCTGATTATGAATCACAACAATGAGAAAAAATATATTACCTCTCCAGCATGTCCAGTGATTCTTCTGCCGCATGACTTATAGCGTTCAGACGATGAATAACAAAGTCGGAATCTTCTCCTCTGGAATGTTTGAAGGAATTCAAAGTGTGGTGACGATCCTTGTAGAGTATGCGAATAAGTTTTTGCAAGCACTTTCGAACTCGGTGGAGCTACATCAATACGCGTCATTAATATTTAGAGGATTCTGTAAAAGTTGCCGTGAGCCAAAATCAATATTAGCTTACAAGTTGGGGCCTCTCGTTCAGACTTTTCGTGTAACACTCCATGGCCTCCTTCTTCTTTTCGTTCAAGTGGCTTTGAATTCTTTGCTGGTGGAGAGCGAGAAGTTGCTTCTTTTCTGCTACGGACTCATCCTCAAGCGATTTGATCGTCTTTTGAAACCTGGGGAAGAAAAAATAATAATTGAAATATACCAAAATATAAATAGGGCACCTGCACGCGATCTTGGAATCATAATAACACTGAGTGGTTTCATGATACCTGAGGGTAACTTCGTGCTTGAAATCTTCAGCTTTCTTAACGTCCGTAACACGAAGACCCTGGTAGCGATCCTCCAAGACGTTCCAGTCATTGATAACATGGTTTATGCGTGACTTGTGAAGACTTTCGAGTCGGTCTTCCGCATCCAGAAAGTTTTGATGCTCATGATGGACGTCATATCGCTGGAAGTATGGATCAATTGTAGGTGGTGGCGGAGTAGTTGTCGTGGTCGTAGTAGATGTCTGTGGGCTTGTCTTGAACAAGTCGTAAGAATCTGTTGACACGTAGGGAAATTAATTTATTTTCTCAGGCTGAACACAGAAAATGAAAAATCAGCGGCTTACCATCATCATCCTCGTCATCTTCCTCGCTACTTCCGTAGTCATCATAGTCCTTTGGACAGCAGACGAATTCAACTCCGGTGAAAACCTGGAATAAGAAAATTAGCGTTTTTGAGTATTTCTCCCCAGATCAAACGATTAAAAAAAATTATCTCACCCCAACACCGCAAGGGAGAAGGACGCCATAAGATTTTAGGGAGTAGCCCTTCTTCTCACACTCTCCATTTGCAATTTGGTTCCAGGAATTTGCACTCCAGCAACTTGTGTTGTGGAGGTGGTCAAACAAGCAAGAGTTGGGAACGAGGAGAGCATCACTCTGGAACGGTGACTCGAGACATTTATATGATTTCAGCCAGAATCTGGACTTCGTTCCGGTTGTGGTGGTGAAAGTGATCTGCTGGTTGTGATTTGACTCGACAACGTTGTTGATCGTTCTTGTAGCATAGAGCCGCTGGCAGAGTGAGAGCAATTCCGTCGTTGAGGTCAAGCAGGTCGTATTGACGGGATCTGGAATCCAGGTGCTAGTGGCAGGGGAGTAGTAGGAATTGACATAGATGACTGGAGAGGGGGAAGGAGTGCAGTAGGTGGCAACCTAGAAATTGATGAGCAGACATGGAAAATTAATATCCGAACATTCCAAAACAGATTTTCGCCGATTCAGAATCGAGACAATTATCCCTGCCAGACCGCCATTTTGCATAATACAGGGAACCACAATTAACACCATTTGTGGTAGAAAGCCAGAAGAATATTAATGCTCATGTCTCTTACGCAATTCTTCTTCATTTTCGCATGAGCTTTCTACAACAATTTTTCAATTGCTATCACTATAAGTTAATATTAGAAACATTCTTGACTTACCTGCGGTTCAAATGTGGATTTTTCCGGAATTTCTGCTCCGCTAGCTGTCAGTACCTAACAAGGCCAAAAAAGTGATTACGGTATTGATAAATTTTTAAAACAAAATAACGGAATATCTTACTGTAATTGCCAAAAGAAAAAATCGGAAAACTCCCTTTTCCATTTTGTCGTTTCCTAAATACAGATCCGATTTCTTTTGAGTTCAATTTCCTCGGAAATCAGATGACTTCACATGCTAACCTACTAATTATGACTGTGGGAGTTTATTAGTTTTAGAGCAGTGAATGGGATTGTATATAGCAGTTGAGATGAATTTTCGTATCAGAGATGAGGAAGAACTTGCAGTTGTTAATTCTATTGTTATACGTCCACCTCTCCCCTTTTTTCAGCAAGAATGATAGGTTGGCCTTGGTGGGACCAAGGTGTGTACTGAAGATTTTCTTGGACTTTCCACTTTTGCCCTAACAAAAAACGTAGAATCTTGCGCGTGGGAGTCGAGGAGAGGCTCTTGAAATCGAAAGGGGACCCTTTAATTCCTTTGTTCCAGGCTCAAAGGGTCTTGAAAGGAAGCTCAGCTGGATGAGTATCTGCAAAGGAAACAAAGAAACGAAGGGTACAGTTAGGGTCAACATACAGAAATTCTAATTATCATTGACATGATGAGTCGACGACGACGGAGGTTTTTCCCCACATGCATTTTCTCCCACAGGTTTTTCCTTGGTTTCATCTTCATCGATCTCCTTTCTTCCAAATTCTCCTTTCACCGTAGTCGGGTAGGGTGTTAGGGTGTTCCCATGCGCACCCGTGAAAGGAGAAAGTTTCCAGAGAAAGTAGACAGACACGCAGAACCTCAATTATCCAATAGCTGAGGAGAAAATCAGCCCGCCACCTGATCCTAGCATTTCACCGCGTCTACCTCTCTTATCCATATCTCATTTCCTTTCTAGAAAAATCTTTTTCTCCAGAATTTAGTCTACTCAAAATATTATACTGTCAACCTTATGTTTTATGAATTATTTTGAATTGAAGTTTACTATTATTACTAGTGTGAAAAGTTATCTTCCGAAAACATCAGTAATAATTATTTTTTCTGCATAGATGAACTTAAAGTATTTTTAAGTTGCATTTTAATTATTCGAATAAATTATATAGCTATATGATAAGAATAGTAGTTACAAAGTTGAGAATTTAAATTTAACCCACCCAGTAGTTTCCCTAATGAGCTCCAGTTTAGCTACTACAATTTTAATCTAATGATAATTTTCTTCTAATCAACTAAAGGTTATTCTTTTTAGCATGCGAAAAAAGAGCAAACTTAAAAAGTGAATATATATTAACGTTACGTCGTCCTTTAATTATTTTCATCCCTTCTTCGTCATAATATTGTTGACTCATATATCTGTAGAGAAATTATTTTATGCCTTCACAAAAATTAAATTGTGGATGTTCTTTTATATCTCTTTTCAGGAAAAAAAAACGAGCAAAGAATTTTAAGTAATAGACTTTTGAGTTTCAAAAAAAGAAAGAAAAAGTACAGAGCAACTTGTTGGTACTCAAGAAGTAACTTCTCTCAGTAAAGTTGTATGTATAAATCTGACCTCTCCTTAGTTTGGACTTAACCTGCTCTGGAGTGGTAGTGCACTTCAATAGTCAAAAAGATCACCCAATCCCTCATCATCCCCGAGCGTGAAATTATAAGTAATCAAGTCGTTTTCTAACTCCATGAAACCCGGGGACATGGGTGGGGATGGTGCCAGCTGCTGGAGCTGATTAGCGGTATGCAAACTTGTGGACGTCGACGGACCTAAATGTCAGAATAACATTATTAAACAGCTTTGAGGATTCTTTTTCTAATAAATTCTTACCTTGTGGCTGCCCCTCGCAGCCTGCAAAAACTTTCTTCTCCGCTTCGGTATGTCCAGCTCCTGAGCCTTCCTCTGGTACCAAGTAGACTCCAATCTCACCACCATCCGTTGACTTCATGTGCATTTGAAGTGCTGCTTTGCTAGGCTCTAACGGTGGTGGGACAGTCAGAATCGTTTTGGGTGGCGCTTTTATCAGGAGCAGTGTGGACTTAGCGTAGTCGGGAATTCGTTTTAAATCAGAGTTTGTGACGTAGGCCCAACGCTTATCATCCGTAATCGACCTAATCATTACAATGATCGATTGTTAGACAGTAATAGATAAGTAGGACTTAGCTTAATAGTTATTACGTCATTGAATGCTCCAAGTGCTTCAGCCATGCATCAATCTATAGAAAGAAAAATAAAGGTGAAGACCGAATAATTAACTGCTGCTTCCATTGCACAGCGATTCACTTACCTCTTCTTCCTTCTGTTGTAAGCAAGCAATTTCCTTTTCGAGTTTTACACGCCTCGGTTGATTCTCTTTCTGCCTATGTAACCCGGTTGCATCAAGGCTGCCAGTACCCCCTCCACTGGGAGAAAGCTTTTCACTGCTCAAAATAACAATTTAGCCTGAGGTAAATGAGGAAATGATGCTAACACTTTTACCTCCACTGTATGTGATTCTTTGACTTTTTACTGAGAACTCCGATCCCTTCCAAGACATTCGTAATGTCATAAATCCGTCTTTTTTGTACTTGGAGTGACCTGGCTGCTGAGTTTAAGTCCAAAGACTCACCATTGCTGGGAATGAGAGTAATAAAGCGTTTCGTGAGTGATGATAAGCTTGAATCAATCCTTGTTTTCTTGGGGCTTGGATCCAAATCCAATTTACGTTTTACTGGTTTCGACGGCAGACGATGAAATTGGGCTTGTGGCTGATAGAACGAAGAGGATGATGTTATTTGACCTAGAAATAGTATTCACACAAATTATTAGCAAGCATATTAAAAACATCTGTGGCCGAGGTACAGTGAATCGATACAAAATAAAAACTATATGACCTACTAGTGGCCAACATATTGCCACTTGCACGTCAACCAAGGTTGTTTTACTTCAACCTCTTGACCTTGACTTTCATTTCGCGGATGCTAGCAGGTGAACAAGGCATTAGGCCACATTCCCCTGACCCAAGCCCCTCCCACCACTTAGTTACAGAGCAGGTAGCGAAGGCCTCAACGTAGCGAAAATTGAACAGTGCTATCCTAGACGCAGGCGGAGTTATATGGACAAGGAAAGGGAACATAAAAGTGATACGGAAGACAGAGTATATTGGTAATGTTAAGGAAGCTGAATCCATGATTCCGAGCCTATATCCCTTTTACAGACAATCATCCCAGCTGACTTACCCCGAGGAGTAACCTCATTCATAAGCTTGACGCTGGTTCCAGTCAGCGGACTCCCATTTGCGCTTTGTAGGAGTAGCAAGGCCTCAGCACCTTCGCTAGTTTCAGGTGTTATTATGGTGTCACGATATGTTGTGCTGAGTGGGGTTGAGGGTGGGACCTTGGCACGGGGCATGGTACTGGTCCAATCTTCAACTCACCCTCCTCCAGAATATTCCTAAAGGCTGGATTAACTGATTTCCGAAGGGAGTAAGATGAATTTTCTAATTTGAAGGAAGAGGATCCGAAGACTCTTGAACATAATACTTGTACACCAGGTATAGAAGAGGAAGCAGGGACGACGACGGCACAGCAGTTCGGCTCTCCAAAACCTCTTCTGTTTACTGTGTCTTGTCGTCACTATTTTTTGGAGGGAAGTATTAAAGGGAAGAGGAAGGAGTGAAAGCTCTCCTCCCGCTGATGTTTACCACGAGGAAAAATAGAGGGAGAAAATTATGTCCCGCCTAGACTCGTGCAAGTATCTATCTTCTGTCTACAGATCATTCCATAAGTACCGTTTGCTTCGTTATTCCCCGGAGGTGGGAGGAAATCGACACGCTATACTATTATATCCATCCAGCATATAGCCATATAGCTATATAGCCATTACCCCTCCCACCTCCGGGGAATAACGAGGCAAACGGCACACACCAGATGACAGGGCTGCCCCCTAGTGTGTGAGGCAAACGGTAAATCCAGATTTTGATTCCGCCTTTTATATCCTGCTGGCAGCCTGCATATCCTGCTCGCGCCTCTGAAGGTTGGGCCTTGTCCGCAGGATTTAAAACGAGGGAATTAAAATCTCCATTTACTTATGGAATGATAGCCAGGCTTGCCCGTGCCAGCACGGGAGAGATCAGGTCAAAGGTCAAAGCATTAACTAGGCTAGATCTTAGCCTCCCAGCCGTTTGCGCTTCAGCAAGATCACGTTGGCACGCTAGCAGCGAGGGAAC
>JABASM010001742.1:0-13196 GCA_019776545.1 Brachystomella parvula | reverse complement strand
CCCCCCCCCCCCCCCCCCCCTCCCCAATTTCTCCATTTTGAAAGGGAGGTGATATGATGTGTGATGGAGGAGGGTGATTGTGGGAAGACAGGAGATAAATGGATGTGTAACAGATTGGGTCCCCACTTGGCTGGCACAGGTAGAGGATCATTCTTCTCAATCTAAACCCGACTTTCTCCATCATGACTTTAATTCTCTCTATGTTTTCACTTTGATTCTTTCCCTCCTCACCCTCTGGGATGAGAAAATTGTCTTTTCAGTTCACGTGGGAGAGTTTTAGTTCTAGGTGGTTTGAAATGAGAACAGATTGCTTTGAAAGAGAATGGATGGACTTGTTTCTTTTCTAAAAGTAAGAATCAGAGGACTCTCCCTCCGTCCTACTACTCTCTCTTCCTCATTCTCACCATTTTCCAGGATTTGACAAAATAATTGCCTATTTATCCTCAACTTTTCTGGGTTGGTATTGTCCTTTAGGGAGTTAGGAAGATGGTTCGAGGCAGGCTAAAAGACTATCAGACTCACCGTCCACTTTTTCTTACCTTACGCTCTGCTCTAAGTATATAAATGTGATGGGAAGGGTAATAAATTCTGTCGTTTTTCCATTTACATGGAGATAGATGGTCTTTCTCTTCTTGGACGTGTCTCTGGACACCGAGGCACTGTCCTCCTTTATTCTTCTTTTTTTCTGTTTTTCGGTAAAGTGAAAGTCAGATTGGAGAAAGTTAGGGACTGGGGATGATAAACTGAATTTTCAGATAAGGTGGAAAATAAATTTTTTCGTTTGCCTCTGAAATTGGTCGGTTTGAAGAAAATTATAAACGCTGTCTCTTTTGCACAACGGAAAAGCTTAATAATTTAAGCACCTGCCGGAGCATCCGAAGACGTTTAAGGTCAAAATCTGGCTCCACCCGAAAATCTCCGCTGCAAAATACCTGCCGTTCCGGAACCCACCGCTTCAAAAAATTTTTGCTCCGAAATTCCCCTTTTTATCTTTTTTCCAAGAATCCGCTACTAAATCTCCTCCGACCAGAAACGTAGCATATATTTTTCGGGGACCCCACGAACTGGCGATTAAATAAAAATTTTAGTCAGAATATCTTTCACAGCTCGTTTCCTGTAAACCACTGTAAACGTAGGAACTCGAACTTGTTCCAAAGAAGAGGCTAACGCCGTTTGGAAATTCTGAAATCATTTCAAATAATTTCTGCGTGGTGAGCAGGTGAGCCTGGATCCTGGGTTGCAAATCTTCGGATAGCTGATTCGTAATTTTCGCGTTTAATTCGTTAACGGAGTCTACCGCCACCCGGGAGGCACATCTGTACGAATTACAAAAATTGACCCAAAGCGACTGACCAAAAGCACCTGACCTCAGACATGGCGGCCCAATAATATCCAATTTTCAAAAAAATAAAAATAAAATCCACAGCCCCTTTCAGCGGCCCAGAAACTGCAACCCTGCCAAGTGTCCTGTGAGTCGGTGACACAGGTTTAGAATTTTCTGCTTTGATGTGGGGCACCTCATACAACACTTCTATGTACGGGATTTCTCAAGACGCAATTCTTAGAAATTATGCTAGCATGATACCATAAAAAGCTGAAGCTTGATGATCAGATCATGTAGTGGAAGGTTGGAGGAGCGTGATTTAATTTGATGGGAAAATGAGGAAATGAGTAATCGGATGGGGAGTTGATGACAGAAGATCCTTGCATTAAATTCCAATTGGTGGGAGTGTGTATGAATTTTTATGTGGTTGAGTATTACTTTCCCTGGAATTACCACCTCATCTAGTAAAGTAGGTTTGGGCTTGAGGGTTGCTCAGCAGAGGATGAACAGGAGACTACTCATCATCATCCTACCAACCCACCCTCTTCCTACTTTTTTTCTAATAAGTGAAGATTGTTTAAAAAAATGAGGAGAGAGTTGGGAGTACCAAGGAAAAGAAAATTATGAAGGGAATATGGAAATGAGGAGGAGAGAATAGAAGGAAAAAAAAATTGGAGGCGGTAAGTAGAAGAAAGGCAATAAAGCACTTTGGTGAATTAGAGATGAATAGGAAATGGGAAGGATCTGCTTCTTCCAAAGCAGGAGAAAGTTGGCTAATAGGAATTTCACTCCACTTTTTTTCTTCTCCTTTTTTTTTTAAGTCTGGTGAGTGATGAAGGGAAGCGGCGGCTGTTTGAAACTGAAGATGCGTTGATGGTTTCTTTTTTTTTTTTCTCTTTCTTATGGAGATGAGTTATAATACTACGTAGTAGGGATATGATAACCCCGTGTGCTAACCCATTTAGCCAATTAATAACAAGTAACAAAAAATTCTATTCTATTTTTCATTATGAGAACATAAAAAAAAGTGGGGAAAGTCCTATTATGATTGTTATTTATATTTCCCTCTATTCTCAGGCAGCTTTAACGACTTTCTCCTCCCCCACCCTGTCAAAATGGAACAATTATTATTATTATTTTTCCCATCAACTCCATAGATACTTTTCCTTTTTTTCTCTAATGGGAGAAAATACTCATGAAAAAAAAGTCGGCCCAATCATTACAATAGATGGCTGAATCTGTTAATAAATTTTGGCAGGGAAGCAAATCACAATTTTTTTCTCAGATTTTCGGTAAGTATTCATGAAGCGAAATATGCAGCATCTGAGCGGTACGACTAGAAGCAGTTCCTTCCAGCTGAGTCGGGCGATATGGAGAGAAAAGTAGACATAAATTTACAGCGTGTGCGAACAAGTACTATACCGGAGAAAGTTGCCCACCTTTTGTAGAATTTTCATTATCGATATTTCAAATTTTTTTAAAAATAGTTTCACTTCAATTAATTTTGCTTTAACTTTAAATCCATTGATTGCTGAAGTCGTCCTGCAAAAAAACAAATCAGAAATATGGGATTTTTGAATTAAAAAAAAAGTGGAAAACTTTTTCGGTATAGGATTTCTTTGGACACGCTGTACTTCTCGACGTCGCGTTAAATACAGCTTCTCAGACACACTACCTTCGCAGCAATTAGAAGCAAGCGGATTTCCACGAGTCTCAGAAAAAAAGCTGCGAAGTTCGCAAATGTGAATTTTGTCAAATTGCAGCTTTTTGCATCCATGAAAATTCCGTAATGGGCAATGACGGCTGGAGCCAATCTAAATTCTACGAAAAATAGTATAAAAATTGCTATAGACTTCAGATTCCGTAAGCAAATTTTCTTTCAAGTTTTTTGTGTTGACATAATCATGAGACTAGATGCCAGGAAGTCCAGCATTTTGGCTTTGCTGCTTCATTTTTCAATTTCTGGCAGTTGTTTTTTTTAATTTGAGTTCTTTTATTTAGAACTGATTAACACAGGCGCAGAATAGAAAAAAATCTTTCTTGGTTCTTTCTTGTTATTGTGGTGTATAGTTGGTTTTTTGAGTGAAGTGGTTCTACTTGACTGGATGAGTATGAGTGTAGGTTCTGTAATTGCTTCAAGTGGGGTAGGAATGGTTTTTGAGAGGAGTTAAGGTTGATGTTATCTCTGGATAATCGGGATTCGGCAGTAAGAGAACTTCCTTTTAAATAGAATTTTCTGAGGCTTAGATGAGATTTGAGGATGTTGATAGCCCTGGAATTGGAGGAAAGAAGCGGGGTGGGTGAGAGTCGATGAAAGGAGCGGAACAGTAAAATGTCACCGAGACGAGGAGTTGGAAGACAATAATGTTGAACAAAACGGTCCCTCGTCGGCCATCAAACTCATGGAACCTTCCCATCCAACTTTCTCTCTCCTCAATTGCCCTTCAACCCAAATCATCAAACTAACTTACTTTCTCCTCCTCATTTCCAATTTAACTAAACTAAAGCTAGGAATAGTACAAGTAAGAAATTAGAAAACAACTTTCCATTTCATCTTTCCTCCAGGCTAAGTAAGTAACGAAGAGAAAATGAGAGAAAGTGCTGGGGTAAATGGAGTGAGAGATTTTTGGATCTTAAAATTTGAGAATTATTAATTGCTACTTTCACTGCTTATGGGTTGAATAAATGAAGTAGAGGAAAAAGATGGTAGTAGTAGAAGGGGCTTTTTAGGGCAGTTGAAAGTGAGAGGGGGGGGGGGGGGTTCAAAGGGGTAAAATGTATTTATGAGGTTTTATGGTGAGTAGCTAGAAAAGGGTGGATTGTTTATGGGGCCTTGAGTCTTAAACTCTTTCACGTAGAGCCAAAAAGTTAAAGTCCTGACAAATACAAGAACCAAAGCAGGTTAAAGGTAGAAAGTCCTAAGCCCACTACCACCACTTTCTCCAGTTTTCTTTAGTGGAGTAGCCAAAAAAGAGGGAAAACTTTGTTCTCCGTGATAAATGCAAAAAGTTGATCCTTGGAGGCATAGGAGCCAAACATTGGAACATTATCCTTCCTCCACTTGGTTTCACCTTCTTCCAGGCTGCAGCCTTAAATACAAAGAAGGGAAGAAGAAAGGAGAGAGAGAGTCAAAGGAACTTTGTTTTCAAGGAGGTGGGGAAAGAAGAGAGGAAAATCAGGCAATAAAATTAGAGTTTATTATGATAGCCTCTGTGAGGTAGTCTTTTCATAAACTTGGATTCTAGACTACGGAAACCTTCAACAAAGATTTTTCCTACTGCATTAAGAGCCCTTAAATCACTTTCACTACTCTCCTCCCTTTCTCCTCCTTTCACCTGAAAAGTTTTTCTTTATGGAAAAAAAAATCTGAGTTCTTTTAAATCATTGTCTCTGCCTGCTGAGGATGTTGTAAGGGTGAGGATGAGGTGAGGTGCTTCTCTTCACGGCCTGTTTTGGACGGAGGAGGCTGTTTAGTGGAATAGATAGTGGAGATGAGTTATAAGGGTGAGCACAGGGCGTATTATCACACAGACCATTTAAGCCAAGATTTATTCTTGGGAAGATATCAATTTTTTGTCTCCTCGTTTCATTCAGTCAGCACTGGAGTGTGTAAAGACGGAAGAGAGAGAAAGAAAAAAAAATAGTAAAGGAGAGAGGGAAACCTGCTGCTACGAGCTTCTCCATAAGGAAAGCACTTCGGAGAAAGCACATGTCGGTGGGTGTTTTTAATCGCAGGCAACCTGGGTTTGACAAGGTTCAAGGCATTCATACTCTGTCTGTATGCTTGGCCTTTGAAAAAGTGCGCCCCAAGCATGCTTTGGCCAATAAATTCAAAATTTTCCAAAAAAAAAGCATTCCGTTTTCGTGTTAAAATGTCATCAACTCTTTGACGCTTCCTTGGTTGAGCTAAAAGCCGTTTGATTAGTATTAGAAAATCACGGAAAATTGTTCGGGGTTATGATTACAGCTAGTTAACACCAAAAATCTCGAAACAAAATCTCAGTTGTGAAAATCTCGAATATGAAAATCACAAGCTTTGTAGGGTCTGTTGACCGATAATTTGTTAGGCTGTTAAGTTCCCAAGCTGGCGGACCTTTAACTCAGCTGTCTCTAGAGACTTGTAATTTTCACATTTGTGAAATTTTCACACATGTGAGATTTTCAGTTGAGATTTTCAAACTTCGGATTTTTGTTTTCGAGATTTTCACAGGCAACCGAGGTATATAGTGAAGTTTGCTTGATTTTTTTGTTGTTTTCCATCCTCATCAGTAACGTGTGTCTCACCAGGAGGACAGCGTGGATCCCCTTGACTGCTTTCCCTATCCGGGGTAGCTGAGAGGGCTTGCTGACGGGAGAGAATGGCTGAGACCCCCTCCTGAGCACCCTGACTCCAGCCGTCATCGTACTGGAAGTTGTAATGAGGGAAAGTGCTTGGAAAGTCATAGTACAATTACCCCTCGACTCAAAAACTCCTCGGGACGAACTCATTAATGCACTCCTGGATTCCAGGGGCTCCTGGAATTTAATTCTATGCTCCTATGCTTTATTCTTCCTCGTCCATTAACTTTTTATTATCCCTTTACTCTCCCCCCCTCCTCCTCCCACCCTCGTTTTTTTTGCTTCTCAGTTAAAGTGAGATCTCCTTTTTCATCTGATGACACCTACCTTTTCACTTTAAATTCCTGAGAAGAAGGATTTAATTTCTTCTCCAATTATTCTAATCCCTTTGCAATAGTCAGGAGAGAAAGTAAATGAAATTGTCTAATTTCTCTTTAACTTTCTCCTCCTCTCAAAAGTTTTCTGCTCTGAAAAAGGAGGCGGGATGTGGAGAAAGGTAGGGTGATGCTCTTCTCCCTGAATTTTGAATGGGTTGGTTTGTAGTATGTGATCACAATAGGAAGATACTGCTTCTGCTGCTGTTTGGTTACTAAAAAAACCCAGAGAAAGGTGGATGATAGGGCTCTCCTGAGGGGCGATCGATTTACTCATGATTTATTAATGGAAGGGTCTCACTTCCTTTTGTCACGGGAAAATCTGATAACAATGCAATCCAGGCTCCCTCAGCGGATGACTCATATTTGGTCCATTCAACTTCCTACCTTCTTCCCCCTCGAGGTAATTCTCAATGGAAATGAATTGGCCTTCCCCTATTTTCTCCCTGTTTTGAAAACTGGGAGACCCATGCACGGGCTCGACGCTCGAGAAAGTTTTTTTTTAGGTGAAAGGAGGAACTACCTAGGCGGAAAGTGTTTAGTCCTTCAAATCTGAAGGTACGGCTCATTGCTTTCTGTTGAGACATATCCTTCCCTCGTTCTTTTATTGTCAGAACTGTATGAAAATAAATATTGGGATGATAGGAGATCTCTTCCGCCCATTAATTCCATGGCACACCCTTCATCCTTGCACATTTCTCAGAAAGAAAGGGGAAGAAAGTAGGTCTACGCGAAAGGAAAGGCTGAGGAGCAGGTATTATTCGAGGGAAAGCAGATCCCTGACTCTTATCCCTTTCTCATTTGTCTTCCAAGATTTAGGAGAGTGAAAGGTAGAAGAGAGAAAAAATAAAACTGGAATGCTGGCTTAATTGAATTTACTTTTTTCCAAGTCGGTAATTCGTAACGAGGCGTCTTCGTCTGCTTTCACTTTAAGAAATTCAACATAGGTAGGAAAAGTATAGCTGAAAATTGAGAAGTATATTTACGAAATTAATGTTCCAACCTTTGTTTTGTCTTATCCAGAAATCGCCGCTCCAGTTTCATTGTTAATATACAACGTGTTCCAATAATTTGTAGACCAGAGAAAGTTTTTCACCTTTTAGAAATTCACTTCATCGCTATTTCGAAAGATTTTTTAAACTTTTTAACTTCAATTAATTCAGCGTTAGCCTTAGTGTATCGATTGCTGCATTCATCTCGTTAAAAGGTAGTAAAAAATATGATTTATTTGAATTTCGAAAAAAGTGAAACTTTCTCCGGTCAACAAATTCTTGGAACACTATTTGCTTTGTATTTAATCTTGCTTTCTTCGAAAAAAGTGCTAAGTTTCGACCTTGAATCATTTATTTTCCAAAGCTTATAATTATTTTCTTTACTTTTTCATGTAATCGTTACGGGATTTTACACTACGAGAATTTACTTAAAGCTGATTTAGAATGAGGGATTTTTTTTATTTTTTTTTATTTTTTTCAAACGAGAATTTGGAACATGTTTTCGAAGGCAGTAGAAAGGAAGGAAGTGCGTATCCTGCTTATGGCTGTTCCAGAGACAGCTGGAATTTGGGATTCCTACCGTGTGTAAAGTGCCTCTAAATGGAATTTTCTCTTTTTTATGGGAGGGTGGGTAGGCGGAAGGTGACTAGTACCTTTTATTCTCCGTTGATTTTTATTTCATTGAAATGGAGGCCATGTGTCTTGGGCTCTTTTAGGTTGTTGGGTGTGTAGATGTGGAGAGAGGAGAGGAGTAGAGAAAGTCGTTGGATCTTGATTAGATTATCTTGTCGAATCAATATGCAAAGTAGGGAGTCTGGAATTTATAGATGGGCTAATACCCGCCCCGCCTGTCGCTTAGGGAGAAAGTAGTGAAAGTTTAATAGAAAGCCGCTCTTTCTCATAGGAAGGTAAAATCGAGAGTCAATGCTACTAGGATTTTATTACCTCATCATCACTGGCTCCCTCTTTTTCTACTATGTAAGCAGAGATCCCGGGAGGGGGGAGTTGATTTTAATGAAAGGGCTATAATTTCTTCACGTAGTGGTTATAAAGGTAGGCCTAATCCCCTCTGGGGTGGAACTGACACGTCGAGCCTCTGATACTCATCTGCCATATCTCTGAGTGTGGGCGTTGTTATTACTATTATTTCATTTCAACAAATTCTGCCTCACAGTCAAGGTGTGTGGGATTTTAATCTTTGTGTTCAATGCCAAGGACGCTAGTCTCTGACACGTTCCCTCCTGCCTTTTCTTGATTTATGGAGAGGCAGTAGGGAGTTATAGGACTGAGAGTCTGGAAATATTATTTCCATAGCTTCATACCTCCACTCCATATTTCTCTCACTGGGAGTTAGTAGTATAGGAGACTGTCTCTGGTGAAAGTAGTGAAAGTAGGGAATCTATCTCTGTATCTAACTTTTTAGTATTAGGTGGACGTGGAGACAGGGGAGTTCGCTATTATTTGGAAAGGAAGACCAAATACTAGGAGCTCACACGGCGACAGGGCAGGATTGCCCCAGGTGGCTCAACCAGCACAATGGACAACCGACACAGCCCCCCCAAAAACTTCGAGACACTTGACACTTTTGCATGATGAATGGGTTTCCCTTGGAGATTTAGTAGATTCTACACTCGCTCCATTCCAGTGGATCTTGCTCTTGGAGTAATAAGACCAGGAGTACTAACTTTCTCCACGCTCCTCTCCTGTCCCTCGTATTTCTGACTTTCACCGCGTCTATACTCTCTACGTACCCAACTTTTTCAACTTTCAAATTCAAAAGTTACTTTCAAATACTTGTTACTTGGAGTAGTGGGGGGAGTGAGCTCAGGGAGTAGGGGGGGGGGGATACTTTCAGAGAATTGGAAGAGAGTAGTAGGTAAATAGAATTACTGCGTAGTGGCTACTTCTATGCTAATATTGGGTATGGTAATAATATTGGATGATGATAGGAAAATTGAGGTGGTTTTGATCTTTGAAATTGCTCTGGTCGAGATGATCTCTGTTTGAGTGAAATCGTTTAGGGAAATGAGAGGGAGAGATCAGTTTCACATTTGTTTGCAGAGGGCAGTGAGTTGAGTGAGTTGATTTATGGAAGCTTGGCTCATCACTTTCTCTTGAGCTAGGGGTTTGTTTGGGGGAAGGTGGATCCCTGGTTTTTGGCTCAAGACTCTAATTGGCCTAGTTTTCTCCTACCTGTTGGGGTTCTCTGGTTGGCTGGCTGAATGAGGATAGGAGGAGAGTGAGTGTAGTACGCAGCGCAGGTGTTTCCTTTTTTATGGAGTTTAGGGTGAGTTCTTTTTCTACTCCACTTTCACCTGGTGAAAGTAAAGGAGGGTGAAAACTTTTTTCTTGTCGTACCCTTTTTTTATACCCCTTGAAATTCACGCCTCTTTTTTTATCTTTCTTTTTTTTGATGTAACGTTCTGAGATTACTACTGAAGAATCTCATTTGAGGAAGTGGAAGTCATTTGGGCAGAAAATGGGAGTGAAGTTGAAGTGGACTTTGAAATTGAGGGAGAAAAGAGACGTGTGGTGATTCGGAAGATGAAATAGGAGAATGTAGATCCGCTATCATTATTCCTTCTCATGTCTCTCTCTCTCTTACTCCCTTTCTCTTGGATGCAAAGAAGGAGAAAGTAGAGGAGGAATATAAGAACAAAGTGGCGGTAGCAATAAAATTTATTTTTCTCGACCAATTGTTACGCTTCTTTTTTTTCTTCCCTCAATTTTTGATATTCATTATTATTATTATTATTTTTTATCAAGTCAAGTGCTCGGATTTTTTTTTTGACATAAAGAAAGGGGTGGGGTTAAAATCCTTGAGGAATATAATAATCTCCTTTTCTCCACTGGGGATTTTTTCGAAATACTCTTGGACAAGGTGGCAATTTGTGTAAAAGGATTCAGGAACTACCACACCATCAGATTACCTTATTCTCCTCATCACCCATTCAGAGACGGATGGAAAAGTGAGAGTGAAGAGGGTATCAAGGGCTCCCTCCTCACAATTTCTGGTTTGAGGTCCGTTAACTTCAAATTCATGAACAATATGTGGATACGATTATGGTCCTCACTTTTAAAGCCTTGAATTTCTCCTGAGTTTTTTTCTTTTTCAGAGTAGTTTTCCTGGTTTTTCCCATGCTCATTTTTGAGTCTGATCTGAGGCCGTGCTATGCAAATCTAGTCAGTGATTACCCGGATAGTCGACTAAGGAACTAAGAAAAGAGAGTAACAAGGCATTATTATGTAAATCCAACTAGTTTACGCCACGTAAAAGATAGTGTTTCGGCCATTTCCGCTCTCTCATCTCCTCTACATTTTTTTTTCTTCTTCTTTCACTCCCCCCACTCCAAGTCGTTGTTATGCTCCTTAACTTCCCTTCTGTGGAGGCTTTTAATTCCCCAACTTCATGTTCAGCTTGCTTGGGTGCGAATCCAAAATGCAAATGGAAATGTGGACTATAAAAACACATCCGATCTACTTTCTCTTCCTAGGAAAGTTTTTTCCTTTTTACCGCTGAGCTTCTTTTTCTTCAGAACAAACCTAAACAAGGCTCTCTAGTAATTTGAAACTGAGGAAGATGTACTCTGAAAAATTTACATTCATTAGAAGGAGGAGAAAAAGTAGAGGCTCCCGCCTCTACCTAACCGCCATGTATCATGGCTAAATCTACTCCACTTTCACCCTGTTTTTAGTCAGGATTTCCTCACTACTGAAAAAATATGAGGGTCTTTATTATCCAATGTAAAAGTTATCTGATTTCAAATGCTTAGCCTCATCCCTTGATTTTTTACTTGACGTAAAATAATAATAGAAAAAAAAGAGTGAAAGCTCGGGAAAATTCCAGGGTGTAACGTAGGGTCTTCCTGTTTTTCTCCACGCTGGGCTCATATTTTGACAGGCGAAGGTAGAAAAGGTTCAGTTTTTACATTATTTGGTGGTGGTAGGACGGATGTCAAAAGTAAAAGAGTTTTCTCTGTGGTCTCCGGATGACATTTTCTGACTGGGAGTTGGTTTTAGGCATTTTTTTTTCATTCTCCTTTTGCTCTGCATTTCCTGCCAACTTTTTTTTTTCTTCTCTCCCATGACAAATTCATATTCATGATAATAATAATAATAATAGTATTGGAGAGGGAGAAAGTGAGGGGAGATGTGGAGGGAAGCCCTGTCACTTTTCTAAGTCCTGAAGACTTTCTCTCAATTCTCCTTTCACCTTTTGTCAAAAAAAAAAATTGAGAGGAGAGGAGAAAGAGTAGACAGAGGCGACTAATTGGATTTAAAAAAAAATAAACCTTTTCTCAAAATGTTTGATTCCATTAGAAAACTTTCTATTTCTCCATCCTGAGTTTTCTTCCGTTAAATCTTTGCAGATGAGTGAATTTGAATAGAAAGGGAGGACAATAGGGCTGAGGGATTGATGGACTTGCTCAACTCAGAATCATCCCCTACACTTCCGCTGTCCGACAAATGATCCTTCTTCTTCAGGGTTCTGAATAACTTCCGACGTGGCGTGTAGCGAAAAAGGGGGGGGGGGGTCCCATTACCGGAATGAATCACATATGAGGGTATATGAAGTTATGCCAAGGTAGGGACCCTCTCACCGGAAGCTGAGCTTAGGAATATACGATTCTTGGATTTATGCTAAGTTATGCCTGGCAGGCTGCCAAGCGGATTTGAGTACATGAACTGAGTAGCCAGGTGGAGGAGGAGTGACAGGTATTGCCAAGATTTTTGTGAGATTTTCCTAGATTTTTATTACTCTGACTTGAACCTCAATAATTTAAAACTAGGATTTTCTACTTTCTCACTTCCGTCTCTCATGTCCTCATTCACCGAGGCTCTGAAATTCTATAGGATTTAGAGGGAGCATGTGGATTTTTATTGGTTGCGTAGGGGTTGGTAGTGGATACATATTCCTGTTTAATGACTTTTGAGTCTGGTTTTGTTCTTCTTCCTCCTTAGAATCGCTGGATGGATGCGGCTGGTGGTGAAGTGGGTGAGAGAGGGTGTCAATGAGGAAATTTCCGTGAAGATGATGAAGTGAGTTCAGAAGCAAAGGGTTTTTGATGTAAATCTTCAAGTGGCTTCGTTAAAGAGTAATAATGATCTTCTCATCTTCTTCCCTCATCTTCACACTTTACTCTAAGGAAACTCGACTTAGGCTCAAGGCGTGACGGATGAGGTGGTGGAGAGACTTTGTGAAGAGAGTTGTTAGCCTAGGTAAGATCTGAAGGAGATCAAAACAGAAAGTCAGAAGTCGTGACAGGGCACAAAGACACTCTTCATTTACCAAATTACCTTTATTCCACCCTCATGAGATCACTATCTCCGTCTTTGAATCCATGATTCAAAAACAGTCCTACCACTTATTTCACTCCTTTTAATATCAAAGATACTTATTTTCTAGTAGTACGCATGCCAAATCTAACATGTAAACTGCGTTCGGTTTCTCTTACACTAACAAGGGAACCTCAACACCTCCCCCGAATTCCATGGGCGGATTGGCTCAAAATGTTCAAGGCGAGGAAACAAGATTCTGCATTTTACTCGACGCAGTTTTTTGTTTTTCGATGATGACGACTACTTTTTCCTGTTGAAAAATCCTTATGAGATTTAACATGTGAAAGTTAGCATTCCTGAAGGGAATTGTGGAATAAAATGGATTTTTCGAAAACCGGGAAAACTTTTGCAAATTTTACCACCTATTGCAAACTAACAAATAAGTTTTCCAGGTATAGGTCTGCCATATCTGAGTACGAGAAAATAAAATATCGAGGCACCCATACTCTGTAAGCAACATTCTGGTCCTCTTCCTCGATCGCCCGGATTAAATATTCTTGCACGTCGTCATGTTTACATCTAATTTTTGGCATCTTAAATCCTCGAAGAATTTCTAAGTCTCTGAAAAAATAGAGGCTGGGAAATTCAAAAGCGATCCATCGGATTTGGGAAACTTAGAATTTCTCCCCACTTAGAAAGTAATGTAACTCGATTAAATTCGGTGTGCTGCAAAAGTAACGTTCCCTTGTTAAGCGAAAAAATGACAAAGTTCCTGCCATTCCCTGGGAAGTTTATGGGACGGAATGAAAGAGATGATTATGATGGGGTAACTGAACTTGTTGCCAACGTTGGAATTTCCCTGGTCAGTCCATTGGGTTTATTAGCTTG
>JABASM010001741.1:0-13204 GCA_019776545.1 Brachystomella parvula | reverse complement strand
ATTTTATAAGGCTCTTTTTAAAGTTGCGCATAATTCTTCCAGAGCTCAAAAATCACCCGTAACAACGGAAAAAAATAACAAAAGGTGATGCATGACCTTAAAAAGCTTGTTCAACTTTTTGAGTAGATGCTGAAAATGAGCTCGATCACCCTTGAGCGATAATTTTAAAAACACGGCATCTGGATAAATGAAATGGAGTTTTAGAGTTTTTCAGAGATTTTTCTGCAAAGCGTTTTATACTATGGAGTGCGAAGTTGTGAATGAACCCCAAACTTTTACTTTTGAGACCGTGGCAGCCAAAAATTTAAAATACGACCGTTGAAAACTGGCAAAAACTCTTTTTTCCTTTATTGCCTGCCAAATTTTTAAAAGTAAGAGTTCAAGGGTGATTGAACCCATTTTCGACTACATCTACCCGAAAAGCTTAATATTTTAGGCTGCTCAAACGTCAAATTATCTCAAAGGGCTCACCTGCACCCTCCGCCTAAAGGTTGTCCGGCTTCTGGCACATACTTTATTAGCACCCATCCCACCTCCGGGGACTTTCGAGACATGATGGTATAATAATATAAATTTTCTTGATAGCCTTTCTCAGCGATCCAAAAGCTACAACTAATTTCAAATCACAAGCCAAGCGGTGAGATTTGGATCACTTTCTACTATTACTTAGAAAAGGACCAACTTTGTTTCAGACTGGAAATTGAAAAGTTTGCGTTGTCTTTGCATCCGACCGAGGCTCTCTTACATGTTACTCCGGTTGTGATTCCCATGCCTCCGAGGTAGGGTGAGACTTCGTGCCAAGTCGCCACTGGTCCTTTACGGAGTCTCTGGCCAATAGCCAGTTCCAAGTAGAAGATAGGAATCCCGAGGAAGAAGACAGAGACCATGTAAGGAATAAGAAAAACAACTGAAAAAAAAAACAGTTTTCCTGTTCAAATAACCCATTTCCGTTCACAACAAATGCCAGCCTCACCCCCTCCATTTTCTTGAAGAAGGTAGGGAAACCGCCAAATATTCCCAAATCCTACAGCGTAGCCTACCAGAGTTAAAATGTACGAAACCTTGCTACCCCAACTCTCCCTTTCAACAACGGGCTCTACGACGTGTTCTTCTGATATGGTTGGACTGATTACTTGTGCCACTTCACCTTCACCTCCGACAGGCGGCTGTGGATGCGTGAGTAAAATTAAAAGAATTAAGGCATGAAGGAAATTTAAGGCTACTTACATGGCCTTCCACTGCTACTTCGGATGCTGGAGCTGCCTGCAGACCAGACCAACATCATTATTATCAAGATCTCGCCTAAGCTGTGTATGAATACCTCCTTGCTCACCATAGTTCCAAAGGTTCGAATCTCACCCTGACGTCTGCGCAGTTTCTTCCGCTAATGAAAACGGTAGTCGCGGCGGCGGGAACTAGGAAAACTATGAAAAAGCATAATAATAAAATACGAGCCAATTTAAAAAAAATGATTAACTAACAGTGTCTCTAAACACTTTCACCAAGTAGGGGTTTCCATAGAAAATAAAATAAAATAAAGCATAAAGTAAAATAATGCTTGTGAAAATAGAATAAAACCAAACGATATTTCTCCGTTTTGCCCTTTCCTCACGAGAATTTTTACTGGTCAGCACAATTCGCAGCGCACATCACACATCTAGCCAAACACATGCACGCACATTTGCAACTTCAGCAATGTGGGATTTCCGCCTATTATGTGTGTTTCCTGCCACAGGAAAAAAACTTAAGCTGCGTAAGCCGACTTGAAAAATCCACTATCGCACTCGCACATGTGCGACTTGAGAAAATAAAACTCGCACTCGCACTTGCGACTTGAGAAAACAGAAGTCGCACTCGCACATGTGGGCTGCGGGCAGTGCTGGTCAGCTCCTTCAGACTTCAGTTTTTGTAAAATTGTGGAGACGGCTAATTCTAAGCTGACCTTTGACCCTTCCAGGCCTCTTTCCCCTAGACGTAGAGAAAAAAAAACTCCCTTTATTTGAAAACTCAAAGAGAGTAGAACGAAATTAGAAAAACTTAAAACCGAATACCCTTGTGTTAATAATTAAATTGTAGAAATCGAATGGTTAAATGAACTCCTGAATGAACAGGATGAATTTCTACTCAAATTTTTCTCGTTAGGCCTCCAAAGCGGCTTTGGAGGCCTCTACGCAACGGGAAACTACGCAGGTAGTTTCCCAAACTGCATTGACGGCGGACCTTATCTAACGTAAAATTTAGCGTAGAATACGATAGTGTCCTTGAAATTTGTGAAAGAAATGAATAAATCGCATTTTTAGGGCAATTTTCGTTGGTACAATCTTTATTGACCACCCGTTACTTGGTCCGCAACTGCTGTGGATTGAAAGTTGTGTAGTAGTTTTTCATTTTGGCTGCAATTCTTTACTCATTTGTATTTGTTGAGAAATTCGGTATGGAAGTCTTTAAATTGGTCTAGCATGGTAGCTAAAACATCTGGCTGAGGCAGGATCGTCGTCCTATGAATATAGAATTAAAAATTTAGCTTTGGGTCATTCGATCATTCGAGTAGTCTATGCGGATTTTGGTTATAGCCTTTCAAATCTTGCTGACGGGGCCCTTCTGGGCAAGAAGTTCTGGGCCTCTCCATCAGAATTCAAAAAGCGGGAATCGAAATCTGCACAGACTTCTTTACACTTTACTAACCGGATGTGATAAGTCCCGGGAAACTGACCGAATCCTGATCCAGGTATAATGCATATACCTGTGCTTTCAAGTAATTCAAATGCGTAGAAAACGTCGGGTTGCTGGCCTTTACTTTTAGCTACTTGGCAAGCTTTCTCTGGAATTTCGATCTGTAAGTAGAGCGCCAGTGTTGCAAGACGAAAGTTTCGTCGCGGGGTGTCTACGAAAACGAAACCGAAAGTTTCGTCGCGGGGGGGTCTGAGAAAACGAAACCGAAACTTTCATTTTTTTCCGGGCAGAGAAAACGAAAACAAAGCCGAAAGTTTCGTCGCGCGGCGTCCGCAGAAACGAAACCGAAACCGAAACTTACGCCGAATTCGCGAAACGAAACTATCGTCTTGCCACGTTGTAGAGCTCATTGAAAAACCGGAAACCACCCTTGACCGACACGTACAGTGAAGCCCATCCCATAAAGTTTATTATCGAACCGCAGCGTCCAGCTAAGAAAATATAAAATTCAGCCACCCTTTCTTCCGCCGGCTCAGTATTCTATAGCATCATTAGATTTACATTTTGACTTGTCTTGTTTCCAATGGGCTTCACTGTATCTTCATTTTTTAATACCTTTGCAAAAGCGTACAGTGCCCCTTGTACTGGGTTACAGGCGATTCCTGGAATAGCATTGAAAGTTTCGGCAACCATGTTAGCCCGTTTAGCGAGTGAGCTAAGAACAGCCGTTTTTTCCTTCTTCCATAAATCATAAGAATCGTCTCCAGGTTTCGGTGGATCGACGACACAGTCCATAGCCACCTGTCACACTTAAATGGTTAACAGGTTGTTTAAATCCAGAATCCAAACCTGATCATTACCTGTCCGAGAATAGAAGGACAGAGTTTGGCCGTAATGCTTTTAAGGAACATTACTTTGGCATCAGGGTCCAGGTTCACGATTTCTGAGTACCCTCCTCTCAAGCCGCACTCACCCATGTACCCTTTTGAGGTTGACATATATGAAGCAAGCTCCATTAAAGTATAGGGTTCTCCCATTTCCATCATCACTTTCTTGAAAGAGTGAAATTCCCGCCCACTGCCATAAATATTGTCTTGGTAGACCTAAATAAAGGTCAGATAATTCTCTAATAAATTATGGAATACAGGGATGCTACTTTTATTTTGGTCAAAGTTCGATCCGCAATTACCCAAACAGGAGTTGACGAAACTCGATGAAATTTTGAAGGCTTGCTAAGCATGTTGTACTAATGAAGTACTATTTCTTACTTTACCAGTTTCCGCTGAACTATTAGCCAAAACAACGCTGGAACCTAATATTGCTTTTTAGCCCTTTCTCTCACACTTACCGTAAATTTTAAAATAGTAGCCCGCGGATACTATTAACTTTTAGCTATTAACTATTAACTAGACTTTTAACCCCGGCTACTGTCCCCGTTCACCAAAAACGGCGTACCTGCGCCCGCACCTGTACGTCTCTCAAAATCTCCGATCGCGCCCGAATTTTCGTTCTCGCAACCGCACTGGTGCGATTGCGTACCAGTGCGCTTCAAGTAATGATACTTATAAGTAAGCCTTCCTTTCATTGAGTTTCGTAGCTCTTTAGGTAGTGGCCAATTGAATTTTGCCGGAAATAAGTAAAGGAATTGCTGCATAAGGAGTTTCACCTCATCAGCAAAGATGAAGAGCCTTTTGTCACAAGCGAATTTAATTATCTCCTCAATATTTTCTCGGGTGAGCACCTGACCTAGAAAACTTATTAAATACCACTGACTCGTATATGACTTCTCGTTGGAAATTCCTTACCAGTAGGATTTCCAGGATTGATAACAACGATTGCTCTTGGATTACAGGTTTTCTTGGCCTCATTGTAAGACCTTTCTAGTTCCTCTATATCCAAGGCCCACTCTCTCGCTTCATCCAAAAAATATCCTACCTGTATCATCATAGACGAAAAACTTTGTTTGAGCCTTGGACTTCAACTGAAGGATTTACTCAGCTACCTGCTCTATTCTGTATTCTGCTAAGGTGGCAGAGTAGAGGGGATACTGAGGAATCGGAATCATGACTCCATTTTTCTCTTTGTCAGTACGAAACATTTTTAGACATGACTGAAATAAAAAAAAATAATTTGTGAGAATAGTTTAAATATTCGTCCGTATTTGCTACGAGGAAGTACTCACACGGATTCCTTGACTTGCACCTGAAATACAATAAAAAATTCATTTTAGCAAGTCTCTAGTTCTAGGAATGGAAAAGAGCGATTATTTTGATTATTGCCGAACTGAAACTTGCAACGAATGAGTGTTGCTGGTACCTGTAGCCAGAGACACCGGAAACGGGTGATAGAGAGCATAGATCAGCACCGGGTGGAAGCAGAGAGGCTTGGGCGGTTCAGAGGTCATTCTGAAGGCTGTGACTCTTATTCCCTTCCCAGACATGATCTCACAGCTTCTCCTAGCCCCTTCTGTGGTGCCATGGACAGCCCTCACTAAAAACGTTCAAGCTAACTTTTCCGACCTCAAACAATAAAAACTGTTCCTAAAGGACCCCGCCACAATAACATTAGGAAAGGTTCATCATACAACTTTCAAAGAAAGCATGTGTTCTTAACTCGTAGGATCGATTAGTGAAAACTGTTTTTCAAAATTCGAATTGGTTTGACCTCAGGAGGTCACCGAAGGTCAGCCCCTTTACCTTTACGAATCTGAACAAATATTAGGTCCATCGAAAGCTTTTTAGTCCTTGATTCTAAAAATATACTACAGTTGATACTTTTAGTAAACAATATAGCCGCTAGAGGTCTTAAGGTTTGGCGACCCCTAGCGGCCACGTTGTGGGCTAAAACGGTCAACTGTATAATACTTTTAGAGTCAGGGACTTAAAAGCTTTCGATCGACGTATCGTTAGTCCAGATCCGTGAGGTCAAGAGGCTAACCTTTGGTGACCTCATGAGGTCAGACCCAAGGTCGCTTTTTGAAATATTCAGAGCGTTCAGAATAGCCTCCGGAACATTAGCTTTAAGTTTCAAACAAAATTTTTTAAGTTCGCCTTTACTTGGAATGGTATTCGGAAACATTTTGAAGTGCAGAGCTTGATTTTGATGCTCGTTTAAAAATAACGTAAACGCTTTTAGAGTAAAAATGATCTCGCAATCATTTGACTAGGAACAGGACCAGCAACCTTGTTTTCCTGTAATTTCCATAATAGGTGTAAAGGATTTCAGTCAGTATTTACCATTGCACAATGTGATGTTGTAAGGGTCTGATGGTATTCCTCCATCCCTTTTCTGAATATACTGAGCAACATGTTGCCTAATTATCTCAATTCCAATAGAATCGGAATAAGAGCCTAGGAATTTATTCAAAGAGAAAATAAATATACTAGAAAATGCTGGCGTTCCTTAAAAGTTGCGTGATTACAACGTTTACCTGCACTTCCACCCTTGCAGCCGGCGAGAATATTCTTTGCCTTCACCTTCACATCATCAGAATAATTCGGATTGTCAAGTAACGCTGGGTTTATGACAACAGAAAGGACCTAAACAAATTTTTTTTGAAGGAAATCTGCTAAGTAATTCTACTTCACTAAACAACCTCTCTGATAAAAGTAATTGGCTTTTGTCCCATGGCTTGAGCATCACCAATGTTGGCTTTGACGACTCTCCTAAAAGGTTTCTTCGCTCCCTAGAAAAGTAGAAAAACAAAAGGAAACGTGTAGCGGATTTCTGGCATTTAGAAGGCTAACATTTTTCTTACCTGAGCTAGTTCCTTTTCAATTTCCCCTGCTCTTGTGACCAATGGGCCACGCACGGCGTACTCCATTTTCTTAAGGTCTGGATTAATCGTATCCAGGGTTATGACCTTGGTTCTATGGGAAGAAGTGGCGGCGATGCCCCCTGTGCCATATGAAAAGTTGGGCAATGGATTAAAAGGGCGACTTCAGTTTCACTTTGGTTTCAGCAAGGAAAGTTTCAAAGAAACGTACCATGAAGATCGGAGATTTTGAAGTCGAAACATTTCTTACGGTTTCAAAAAATTAGAAAAAGTAAAAGTTTCTCTGCAGCACCAGCAACATTGTGGGGGAGAGCGGGCCAAAAAAATTTAATTTTTAAGCCGAAACAGCTAAAGAAAATTTGAGCAATTTGATAAAATGCCTTTTTTTTATGTACATATCTTTTTCAACTAGTAAAAAAGGGTGAATTTCAGCCGCTGTCAGAATTATGCTTTGCATGATTTTATAAAAGGTTGAAACATACTGTCGGGCAGAGTGGTGTCTTTTCCACAGTGATCCAATCCAGGAAAAAGATGAGCTTGACTTACGTGAGACTTGATGCATAATTATTGGCCCAGAACTTTGTTCAGTACAAACAGAGCCAACTAAACTACTCAACGCCTTCCAATTATTCAGCAGATGACTTCCGGTCCTCAGCATTTTATGTTTTTCACACCTCTAATTTCTCCAGGATTATTTCAGCAGCAGCGGAGAAGCGGACAGTAACAGTCCGAAGCAGCAATTTTTAGAGTCGAGACATCTGACATCCTGCCTCCACCAAAGTTCTGGGTTACTCATCCCCGGCTTGCCTATGTCATCTCTGGTCACTGTGCCTGCGTCTTCTGGTCGCCCCCTCTTTGGATTTTGAGTTACAAATTTCGGAAATTTCTTTTTATCAACAAACAACTCGCATCAATCCATTCCTGGTCGCCTTGACAACAAGTTATCATCGCCGAAGTCTTCTATTCATTCTTCCCGGAGGAGCCAAAAGAACTCACGAGAGATTCGACTGATTCATGGGAAATTGACCCACAGCCGTCAAGACAGAGTTTTTAGTCAGGGGTTGAGTTTTCCTTTGGTTTTTTTTTTCGCTTTGGCTGAGAAAAGAGCTGAAATGATACATCGATTGCTGAATTTCCTAGTTTGGAGCCGAGCATTTTTTTTTCAACAATAAGACTGCGAAGACCTCTGAAGTGAAAAACTGGGTTAACAGAAAGCGTCTATAGGGTAATTAAAGATCGCTTGAAGCACGATCGGTTGAAGCACTTATGAGCAATGCCTATACAAGAATAAAAAGAATAAAAGTGTCTATGGAAAAGTCTATGGAAATTTTTTTGGAGCGAAAAAATTATTACAAAAAAGTAAAAAATAATGGTGGGGTAAAATTTAAGCCTAACAGGATAAACTTACCAAGAAAGCTGTCCGAATTTCAAAAAGAACAGTCTGAACCCTAGAGCCCTAGACCCTAGAGATATGGGCTGAAATAAAAAATATTCAAAAATTCTGGACCACCCTCTGTACTTTGCAGCTATTATAATTTTGAAGATGGTTTGAGAACGATAAGTAGCGTTACTCAGAGAGATATTCAACCTCATTGCCATTTACTTGTCAGCCATTCAATCGCTATCTGGATCTGCATCTTTCTAAATTATGCATAGTAGCAGATTGAAACACAATTTAAGATTTCATAGGCTTCCAGAATCAGCCTGTACATTTTTCTCTGATAAGTAATTGTAGGAGTGGGTGGAGAAGAGCTTTATCAACTATAAACTCTTTAGAAAATGCAAATCTAATGGTTACTGCTCCTTGACCTTGGGTGGCTAACTATACTGAGTGGGGTTTTTATATCTTAAGGTACTTGGGTGCAGTGAAGTGTTGGCTGGCGGCTACGAGGTTAAGCTGACCCTAACTGAGGTGCTTGGATTTGTCTAGGCTTATTGGCCTCTCTGAAACCTCCTATGACAAACTATCCATCCTTTTAAAACTAAATTGTATGATTTTCGCAACAGAGATATCATATTATTACTCGCAGAGTATAAAAGTTCTTCCCAAAGCTAGGGCACTGTTCAGTGTCGAGAAATATGATTTAGAAAGCTGGAAAAGTGAGGAATGGAACTACGGAATTCGTTTGTGGAGAAGTGTCCCACAGCAGCTGGCACAACGGTACCTTTTATCTTTCATTTAAATTTTTTCGTTCCAATTAATCACGCTTTCCCTCGTGGATTAGTATCAAATTATTAAAACCAGAGTCCAGGTTTTCAAGACCATTCCCTAAATCCCATCCGTCCGTCCCATAAGCGAGTTGTCTTTCCCTTTGTGTAAATCGAATTTTTTTCCTTTGAAAGGTGTTTTCACTGCCTACTGCCGTATAAGTGCTAATTAAATATCGTCAACCCCATTCCATGATACAATAAGCGGGTACACTTGCACTCTGATCGAAAATTAATGTGACAACTTTTTGCTTCGAAAAGTTTCATTAAAACCATTCAACGCCAAAGTAAGAAAAGTTTGAAATCCAGAGTAAAACTGACGCAGTCTTGATGATGAATCCTAGATAATAATGCCTGGTTGAACTGCAACACTGGAATAGAAATGGTTGGCTGCTGTGAAGTGCGAAGCGATTTCTTGTATACAATGTTATGAGTCTAGTTTTCTTTTTACTGTTAGGAGTACGAGGGTTATAAGATACAGGATTAAGTTCGTCCCCAGTTTTATGACCGTAAAATTAGGCATGTAAGATTATTATACAAAACTGCAAAGTAAAAAGTTTGAAGTACCGTGATATCGTCTAATACGGAACAGGGCGTCTAATTCGGAACAAAACTTTGAAAAATTAGAAAACGAGAGAAATTTGCCGGAAAAGTTCCAAAGTTTCGTGCTACAAGCGAACAGCCCTTTTCTGCGCATATTATGAAAACTACAAAAATTTTAATGCAAATTTTACTCATTTTCTAGCATTCCCAAAATTTGTTCCGAATTAGACGCCCTGTTCCGAATTACACGATATTACGGTAAATTCCATGCTATCGCTCTCACTCATTCATTATAGTTCTGCTCTTCTGGTTTTATCATGGATGACTCATGCATGCAAAAAGTAAATACGAATCGAGAAATCAATCAGACGTGGTTGAGAAAGGAATTAGTTTAAATTCATCATGGAAGGGGATAGAGACTTGGATTTGGAAGGGATTGCTCCTTCTGTTTTTCAGGAGTTCATAACTTCTTGTGGTAAGCATGAGGTAAACTAGAAATTTTCTTAATGATAAGTAAAAAACTAAAGTCAAAATTATCTAAGCTTTCTTCGCTCTCTCACGATATTTTTTTTTTTTCATTTTCATAGTTGGAAGATGCCGTTGCAGACATTGACAACACCATGGTTGAAATTCAAGCATCCACATTTGGGGAAGGAGGGGAACAAGGAGAAAGGTTGGGCGAACTGGAACCCGTCCCGCGTAATCCAAGAGGTCAGTAACAAATTATTGTTTCCGCACAACGAGGTTCAACCTCAGTTTTCACGTGATTCTAGAATCAAAAAAGCCTTTCTGTATTTTCTGCACTCCTCTTGATGCAAAGAGGCGAAAAACAATCGTATGCTTTGTTCTTTGCATCGCTGGTGCTGCCATTGAAAATTCGAAGCTGCTGCTAGGCATTTTTCTTTTTACAAAGTTTCCTATGTCCTACAAGCTAATCTTTTTTCCGGATGGGCTCTTTTAGGTTCGGTTTGGAATTTTTAAGTCGCGATGCAAAAAAAAAAAAAAACCACTTCTCGTTGTTCAGAGGCCTGGTTCAGAAGTGAAAAATGTCCGGAATATAGGGAGCTTTTCGTGGAAAAATTCTTAAATACTTGTAGCATTAGGCTAAGGTTTTCAAAAAATTATCAGCAAACTCACAAGGTTCCTTAGAATAACCCTGCTCATTGTCAGATTTTTAACTTCACTCGTTTTAATTTGACAGGTCAAGTCAGCGCGCCCGAACCTGACTTGTAACAGTGTGCAAAATTGCTAAAAATCAGACTTTGTTTTTAGCCTTAAAGTAAAGATTCCTCCTAAGTCGTCTATGCTGGAAGAGTCAAGAAAGTGGCAGTTAGTTTAATTAAAGTTTCGTTGACAAAACCGGATGCGGTTCGTAATCCAATGACATGAAGCAATTGAGCCTTCGCTGACCAGAACTCCTAGGTTTTTCGGAACCCCTAGGTTCTTGCCCGAACGGAACAAGCAACTAAGCGAACTTAAGCGAAACAAAGTGCATTGAAAAGGAAAAAATGGAGGAAATAAGTCGTATTTGCGTACGGAGTCCGAACAGCGGCCTAGCCGCTGATTCGGGCGTATACACGCGAGTAATTACTTTCCTTTGTTACTAGAAATTTTACCTGCCTCAGAATAAAAAGCAACCGCATATTTATTTGGAAGGTTTTAAAAAAGTGTTACAAGCCGGTTCCGAATTGCTGACTTCCGGGGCCTGCCATATTAAAACCACTTAACTAAAGATCTGAAACTTGGCAGGGTTATTCTACGGAATCTGGTAAGCATGAAGGGCAGCCCTCCCGAATGTTTTATTAATAGCGCGAGCTATTCATGCGAATCAAATGTTAGTGCGTCCGTCCGTCCGGACGCGATTATCTCACCAACGGTTGGTCGGGTTGACTTGATTTTTGGTATGAGAGTTCTCTAGGGTCCCTAGTTCTTCACTATTAAGTTTCATAGCGATCGGTGAAGTTTCAAAAAATTTCGATTTTTGGCCATATCTGCATATGTTGCACATGGTGCACACCCGTATACACCCCGTATGACCCCATATACACCCCGGCTGACCCCATATACACCCCGTATACATCCGGTATGGTATGTAAGGTTCACTCGCGCTATTCCATACATCCGTCGTGAACGGTTTATTGAGTTTTCAAGTCGTCGCCGCGACCGAGAAATAATTTTTTTCTTCTTTACATGTAAAAAATGAATAAACGCGAGGGCTAGTATAAGTGTTGCTTGGTATTTTGGGGAAAACCCTAGCCCTACACTACAATTATTTAAGAATTTTTTGGTGAAAAGCTCCCCATATTCCAGACATTCTTTAATTTTATGAAAAAGAGTCAGATAGAAAATTGCTTACTACTAACAAAGCTTCGTAGACATTTCTGTGAAGCTCCATAGAATCGCTTGAAGTTCTTAGAAACTAGTACATCTGAAAAGGCTGTTACAAATAAAGGTCCCTGGGCTGTAGAAATTCTTCGTCCGTCAACCGGCTCTAACATTTTATATTCTTCCGCCTCATCTCACATACCACATTTTTCTAATTTCAGTTAAGCGTTTTTGGATTCAGTCTGCTCGTAGACACTTCGCCCGTTATTTCTGTGGAAGAGAGGAGAACTTGGCTGACTGTTTGGCCTTCATACGGGATGCTGGAGGAAAGAGGGAGGTTGATTTATGGAGCAAAATTCTTGTGGTAGCTGGTCATTCAGGAATAGGGAAAACAGAGCTCGCTCGCATCCTAGCGATCCGTCTCACTACCCACAATATTGTGTGGATAAGTGCTGGAACCCAGCAGGAAATTGAAGATTCCTTTGACTATGTTGCCCAGGAAGTACTGAGTGGCCTTCCAAGAGGGAACAGTCGGGAGAAAATTGCCAAGACTTGCTATGAATATTTCCAAGAGCAGCCGAATCCCACGCTCTACATATTCGACAACGCTGTATCGCTATCTGATGATGGCGTTGGAATTCAGGATTTTCTTCCCTTCAACATGGACCCTCTCATAACCCTCAACTCAGTTTTCCTCTTAACAAGCACATCACTTCATTGGCCAGCTTTCAAAGTACACGTTTTGAAAGAGTTAAGTCAGGGTGATGCACTTCTCTACTGTGCACAAGTTTTTGGAGCCCTTGGAAACGAAGGAACTTACAAGGAGCTGCTGGAAGAACTGGAGTACTTCCCACAATCCCTCCAACAAGCAGCTGCTTACATCCACAAAATCCAAAAACAGCAGAAATACAAGGAAGGAGAGGAAGTTTGCCCAATCCGTCAATTTCTTCAATTTTATCGAGCTGAAGACAATCCAATGGCTGAGGAAATTCTTAGGACTGAATTCAATGAGCGGATGGATCCTGTTTACTACAAATCTTTTTGGAAGACATGGAATATAACAAAAGGGAAATTGGGGAGCATGAGGCATGGATCCACAGCACTCGACATTCTCGCCATACTCGCTTTCTTCGGTGCAGAGAGGATCCCCGCTTTTCTCTTCGACAGGAAATCAGGAGTCCAGCCCCAGGTCAATGAGGCAATCACCTCCGCCATCGAAAACTTAATGTTATTTTCCCTAATCCGCGAAGAAGGGAAATTCTTCCAAATGCACCGTCTGACAAAAAAGGTTCTACGAATGCAGCTACGAAAAGAAAAGAAAATTGGGGTCACGTTGAAGCAGGCCGTAAGAAAAAGTTAACTTTTACTCTAACAAAACTCACAAGGGAACCTTACTAATGCCTAACACATAGAAATCCTCTGACATCAATGTTTGCAACCAAGCCCCACGAAAAACCCATGGTGTCATTTTAAAATAGTAATGTGCACCCTGTAGTACCTGTCGAAGTGTCATGACCATGAGACTGAATCCTAAAATCTTAGCGCTAAAAGTGATGCAATTACGCTGAAGTACCGTCCGTATTTACACACCGGCAAAAATAGAAAAGCAAGGTCTGAAATCCACTTTCCTCATCGGTGCCGCTCTTAGAAATTCCAATTTCTAGACATTTCTAAACCTCG